>JAUMHL010000029.1:317223-333624 GCA_032362345.1 Sandelia bainsii | reverse complement strand
CATTCTCTTGATGAATTGAAGTTCTCTGACATGTGTTACTGGAGGCGATCGCAGATGCTGACTGCAGCAGCAATACCAGCCTCCCTCTCTCTGTCCGTTCCACAGGGTTGATAATTTTACACCAATCACATTAGAAAAGATTCCGATAAAATGTTGTTGAGCGCTGTTGTTGTTGAGGTCAGTCACACAGACATCCACTTCTTAGTCATATTAAATAAAAAAATAAAAAAGACTAGTTTATCCTCACTTAGACTTTGCTGTGTATAGAACTGCTTTATTTCTCCATTTAAAAAGAAAACCCACAATATGATATGTACAATGTGTGTGACAAAAGCTGATCTATGTCACGGCATGAGCTCATAATTTACGTGTCCCTGTAACTTGAACACCTAAGGATTTTTCACTGTCTGGAATAAAGATATTGTGATTTCATTCATTAATTTATTGTTTTTTTGGAGTAGTTTAGTAACATTAAGTACGTTTGAGGTTGGGGCCCCCGTCATCTGTGCGAAACACATTTGACTTACACTCTGTTTTGTCCCTGAATGCCTCACAGCACGGATGGCCTACACTCTGTACTGTCCCTGAACACACCAGAGCAGACAGCTAACAGTACTCCAGACACAAGGTTACTATATTAGTGTAAGGATCACACACAAAGGTGAGTTATAGATCCTGTTAATCTGAAATATCAGATTTCTGCAATATTGTATTCAATTTGGGGTCATTGGAGAGTATTAATATGCAGGAGACTCTGTCTCCAACAGGCTGGCGGCACGTGGGGTTGGTCTTGGCTCTCAAAGTGTAACACACACACACACGTCCACTGTCCTGAGTTGTTTCAGAAGCCCTACAAAGGTAGATACCGTTAGATACATTCAACAAAATCCTGTAACATCAAAACAACCTGACTTGAGTAAAGCTGACCATAATGTTCAACTGCAACATAACAGTATGATATTGTATTTAATTAAGATAAACTGGCAAGATTTTCTTAACACCATCCAGCATTTATCATTTTTCTATTCATTGAACAGAGCCTGCGTGATGTAACTAAATTGTTTGGATCAAGCACCAAAACACTGGTTTCTGGTAAAGGGTAACATCTTTCATACGCCACGTCTCCAGCTTTTATAACCTGTAACCCTATAACTAGATCAACTCTGACATCATGACGAGTTATTTTCTCAGTCTTGAAAAAGATGACATTATACAACTGTTTTCACAGGCTGAGTAGGACTCACTGTGACCTTTATGTGTAAAATCAATTTAGCGCCACATTAAACATTAAATTGGGAAATTCCAACCAACACAAACCTGGTCATTTACACTCAGCATTTACGCTGCTCGAAATTGTGTGATGAGAGACTTCTCCCTCTGTTCTGAACAACAAGACAGACTGTATACTTTTTTATACATCATCATCAGAACAGCATCTGAGACAATTTGTATATAGCACTCTTTCAAATTGTGACTGTAATAGGTGGTTTCTCAGAAAGGGGTTGTAAGTTGTGCATCACTGTAATGATTCTGACATAACAATCTTTGTTTCTCCGATTTAAAGTCCTAGGAGATCAATTTGGGAACCCTGTGGCATGGTGTGGCCTGCACTGTGCACTGATTATTTCTTGGTGTATAGATGATTCTGTGAAGCATCAAACCAAACAGAATACAGTTGGTAGCATGCCACCAGGTGTAAGAAAAACAGGTATAAATCACAAAATAGTAGGAGGAAGGACAGAACTGTGATATGCACTACCAGTCAAAAGTTTGGACACACCTAGGAAAAGATACATTACATGACTTCAGCTGTGTTACCATCATAGCAAAAGGGTTTTCTAATGATTAGTCCTTTTAAATTAATAAACTTGCATTAGCAAACAGAAAGTGCTACTGGATGAGAGTACTAATGTTTGCTGATGTTGGTCCTCTGTACATTTGTGAATATTCCTTTAAAACATTTAAAACATTAACAAATGACTTCACTGTATTTCTGATCAATCTGATGTTATAAAATCTGCTTTTCTTTCAGCAACATGGTCATTTCTTTGTGTGTCCCAACTTTTGACTGGTAGTGTACTTCATGTAGTCCCCATGCAGAAATTGTTATGGAGAGGCAGCTACATTTAACCAGCTCATCCACAGTTACCCCTACAGCCTCCTAGGCTTTCAGTAATGCTGGTGCTGTTGTGGTGCAGTTGGCTATGGCCATGTCCAGTGAAGATCCTAGACTCTGTGGGGCCCCAGGCAATGAAGCTCATTTGTGCCTCCCAAACCCCATCCTCATTTACAGGTACAGGTATCTAGCACCTGTTAGCCTGCTAGCACATCATGTTTTGTAGTGTGTGGATGTGTGGAAGGCATCTCCAACATATAACAGGTTTATAACAGAGTTTTTAAATATAATAGCTAACATACAATGTCTCTTTTTAATTTGATGTCACTTTTGTGGACATGTTTGACAATCCTACTACTGTCATTACTGTAATATTTCAGTTTGGGAACATTTTACCCAAACAGCCTCCATTATATCATATTCCTTATTAGAGCCACAACAGGACTATCCTCCTGTAAAATAGCACATGCGTTGTTTGTGCCAATATTTTATGAGACAAGCATGAGAGAGACTTGAGTCATGTATTGTAACATAGTTCAGGTCACAAAACCCTACAGGAGACTGACATTCAAGGGCAATGACAAATTTGGCTTTTTTTAACCATGATCTGTAAACAATGTCAAATTTCTATGTTAACCCTTTCATGCATGGTGTCCACTGCAGTGGACAGCTATTCAGAAGCCATTTTCTTTAATATGCATGTGTTTTTTTGCTTTAGTGGCATATCAGCCAACACAGTGAACTTGTGCACCATTCCATGTGTAGCCCCTTATTGGCCAGTTGTGAGAAATGCAATTATCTTTCACACAAGTAATAACACATGTTCTTTCATAGTTTTTGCAAACATAGTGTTAGCAATATTTTACATTATTGTACATTAAAATAGATACTTTATTGGTTGACAACTCAAACGCATGCTGTCCAACTGAGTGGACAGAACAGAACTAAAGAACTTGAAATGAAATGAAAATTACATGTTCAATAAAAATTTCACTTGAATTGTTCTTTTCATATGTAAAGGGTAGTAAAAAAAATATATAGAAAAAATGTTGACTGAAGGGGTCATATGGAACCCCTTACTTTTAACCCAAACTTACCCCAAACCATGTACTTTGGGGTAAGAAAAAAAACAGCTGCCTGTTTTCCTAGTTTACGAAGTTGTTTTTGTGCCCAACTCCCCATGGTTTCAAAGTCATAACCAGGTGTTTATAGTGTTTCCATGATGAAGACCAGTAGACCAGTCTCTTCCTATTTCAAGAGATGCCTGGTGCCACAGGGGCATTATTTCACCATGCCAGGTGCAATAAGGGCACTATGTGAAGAGATGCTTCTATGGGTTGTATGAGAGAGTTGGTACAAACAACCTTGGGTGTTGAAGACTTGTTGACAACAATAACAACACTTGCAGTGTTGTAGGTAACATATTGGCCAGACTCGTTGAAAAGAAGATGAACAAGAAGATGTGCAGAGCCAATGTTTTGAGTGGAAACACCATAAGAACACTGGCAGGAACAGACAATCCTAAGACATACAGTAAGTTCTAACTGATCTATAAGTTTCCATGGGACAGAGTGAACTCTTTGTAATGTGTCAGTATATATATTGCTCCAGACAGTGTGAGATGCACACTTCTGGTGCATTCCTGGCACCAAGCTTTCAGTGCATGGTAGTGGTGGCAATGGCACACCCTCTCCCCTCACTGGGGCACACTGGCAAGTAATCTGCACACCAAACCATCACATTCTAGGACGTAACCTCGGGGTGATGCTGTTTCATGCTGTGCACTGACATCAAATTCGTTGTACCTTTGATTGCAATGATGCACACATGCAGATATCTCCAAACCTCTACAAATCAAACCAAAGAGAGAATGCCAGTGTCATTGGGCAAATTGACCATACTTAAGGTTAATATGATCGTCTTATATTTGCAAAGAACAAGGTGAATCAGCGCATCAACACTACATCAGTGTGTAAGAGTGAGAGAAAAAGAGAGGAACATAAAAGCAAATATGAGTACATTATGGGATATAGCAGAACACTGCAACTGCATGCCTTCAGGCTAGGAGCTGCCTTTTATCAATTTGTTCAACTAAAGACACGCTCCCATTTTGTTACTCTTTGCTTTTTCTCTTCCACCTCCATCCTTTGCACATCTTTATTTTGCAACCACACACATAAGCCAACCTATAGAGCAATTGGCAGGGCTCTTATCCACACACCAACACATTCTCCACTACTCTCTAAATCCCTCTTACAATGAGAATTTAGAATAAAGACAATTAAGAGACAAAGACGGGGTTAGTCCCATATACAGTATTTTAAACAGAAACACAAATTAGTATGAATTCTAAAATAAAAGGTGGTATTCAGACCTGTAGTCTAGAAGGCTTTACAGTGAAATATCTGTACAGAAAATGACTTTCATTCATTATTACAGATTAAAAAAGCAAACATAAAATGGCAGTAGTAAAATAGTTTCTCTTTTACAAAAGTGAAACTATTACTAAACTACAGTAATGTAAACTATAAGAGAGATAATGCAGTAAATAAGAACCCATAACATTCACCTTCAGTTTACAATTACATAGTTTTTGTACTAGATCGTCATATACATTTTAAAGGTTTATTTTAAAACTGTAATAAAAAATTCTGAAAATGAAATTAATGGTAAGAAATAACTTCAATAAAATATAAACAACAAGATATGTAAATATACTCAAATGAAATGGAAAGTCACTGACATTCCAAAACTAAGTACCAATTCAGCTAACACTGTGAATCATTGTAGCCTATGTTAAAAAGAAAAATGACTGGATAGGTCCACAGGGCTGGTATTTGGTGGATACAATCTACAGCCATCAGGAAGTAGACTTAAATACCCTCACAAACACACACACACAATACCATTTGAAATGGTATGGTTAACACATTTGTGTGTCAGATGGTATTTCTATTTTAATTATAATCCACTCTGTAATGCAAATATGTCTGTTAGTTCCAAATGCTAGTGGTAAACTCTATTTTAAAAAATGCCTCACTAAGCTTTCTGTGGCCTGTAGAAAATGTTCTGACGTCCTAATTTGAATATTACCTTGGAGAGCACAAATACAGTGTCAGTGTATTTGTTTCGCACACAAACATTTAGATTCTGTAAAAGTCTGGTGGTATTAAATTAATTATATCATTACTTTTAAAATGAATCCTCTGAAAAGCATTTAGGTGTCAGTTTGGGCTTAGGGTTAGGGTAGGGTAATCGTTTCATAGTGCCTACAACTAGTATTGCAGGATCATATGATGCAAGGAGGCCATATAATTTGTGCCAGCAGCACAAATTAACTCTAACACATACTATTAGTTGTAATAGATATTAAGTGTTACAGTTAAGAAACATTTAAATAACAGTGGCAGTAGTTATTATGACATAAGTAAAAGAGAAAGTTAGGTGACATGCTTTTAGAGAGACAAAAATCCACTAAGTAAGAGGTTGGGGCGGATGGATCACTGTAGAAGTTCTTGTTTTAACAATCTTTTTACTTAAACCGAAACAAATCATTTTCGTGCTTTCATGTTACCAAACTATGATAGTTCCATAATCGTAAGGATTTTTTCATAATTGTTTCCATGATGAAAGTTCATATGCCAGCATATACATGCCAGTTCAGCAGACTGACAATGTTTTTGAATCTTCTATTTTTGGAAGCTTCTTCTCCAAAAATGGATTCTGAAACCTAAACATTGTGTACATTAAGTAGCTTGCATGGGAAGGATTTCGTGTTACTTGTTGCTCTTCTCTGTCCACATTCCCCTAACAAGAATCAGTCAAGGCAGAGAGCCGCCCACACTGATGCCTGGTTCTGGTGGAGGTTTCTTCCATTTAAGGGAGTTTTTCCTGGAGTTAAGCTCATAAGGTGAAACAATGGAAGGGGAGGGGTGTGGGCAGATGTAATAGTTGCACCTATGACAACCCCTGCTACCCTCATAAAGTGGATCATTAAGTGTGGCCAGCCTGGTGGAGGTGTGAATTGAACATGATTTTTCTGGGGATTTTCTAGGATGGATGAAAGAGCAGCATGATAAATTGAAAACAGGTAATGCCTAAGGCCTCAACCTCTGTTGAGTGAAGAGATATTTATTTGCACATGCAAAGAAACAGAGGTGAGGAAAGCTTTGCATACTTGCATGAGCAGTGAAATGTTTTGACCTAACAAGAGGGAAGTCCAGTTCCCATGACCCAACTTCCAGATAATGTAACTGTTATTAATGATTAGACGATATTGTGGTCCTATGTTAAGAAAAATGAGAACATAACAGTCATAAAAAATTATATTCATTGTATTACCTGTGATATCTTTGAATAGTGAGTTTCATTATTCACTATTAACTACAATTGTATGCCTCGGCCAATCTCTGAGCATCTGTCAGTGAAGTTGTAGTTACATGCTTATCTGTCGCGCTTGTTCTAGTTGTTCCTATTAGGTAATAGATAAATGCCCTGCTGGTGCCAATAAAAGACCATGAGACTGCAGGGCTGTGGGCACAGGAATCTCACAGTCATTGAAAAGGGAAGTTGAAGACAGTGGAGCACCAGACTCCAAATAGAAGAAAAACCTCAGTAGTTGTGAAGCAGAGGCAGCACTGCAGGAAGTGAAGAGCAAACAAGCCTCATATCTAGAAGCATCTTTAGTGGACATAAAATAACACGACACAAAAAACAATGTAGTGGATGCTACTTGATGTACATAAATTAAATTAAAAAAGCATATCTGAACGAGAAGGTGAGAAAAAATGATATATTGCTTGTCTTGTGGAAGACAGGCTTGTCCACAGTGATCTGAGCTGAGCGAGTCTGTTGTCCGGTGCCAGGAGGGAGTCAGGACACTGTTGTGGAGTCAACGGAAGAATGTTGCCATCCTGCCTGAAGACTGATAAAGCTACTGAAGACCAAAAGATTGTGTAGTTGTTGGACATAAATGTCTCCCTTGCAGGCTGTGGTTCTTCCACAGACTCATCATCATCATCAGATAAGTTGTGATTAGAGTTTTCCTCCACAGTGTCCTTCTCTTTTGATACTGTATCTTCTAACTCACTGTCTCTGTCTGCTCATTTTAGAGATCAATGACATTCTGGACACTGAGTGCTTACTACATGTGCTTAAGTAACTTAGTTACTTAGGCACAGGAGAAATCAGGTTATGTGGGTAATTAGGGAATGGGTTAACACGCATTATGGTAACTTTGTTATTGTAAACCTGAATGTACAGTAGATCAATAACCAGTTAACCATTTCTCCTCTAACCCAACTTACTTTGGAAGCTTGGTTGCCTGATTTTAGTTCTATATCGAAAGAAGATAGTGTTTTTTGTGTCAGCTGTGTGTCAGTGTCAGAGCAGACTGATGGGGCTGTGAGGGAGAGACAGACAGACAGGGTGGAGATCGAATGAGAGAATTACCAATGATCTGCTTTGTTCATTGTTTGTTGAGAGGTCTTAAGGCAAAATTATGCTTCTGTGTGTTGCACATAAGCAAACGTGCAGGTTCCACTCAGAGAAGTTCACAAGTTGCTGTTGCATTTCCACTAGGGGCAGTGTCGCAGCTGGAAAACCACAATTTACTAAATATGCAGAATTAATCCAGAAGTCAGTGTTAACCCCGGTTCCATTCCCAGCTCCTCCTGTGATACATCAAAGTGTCCATGAGCAAGGCACTGAACCCCAAATTTCTCCCAGTGGATCACACCAGTTGTGTGGCACTTCTGCCATCGGTGTGCATGTGAATGAGTGAATGAGAAGCAGTGGGTAGAAAAGTGCTGTATGTTGTGAGTTGTGACCATTATTTTCTTTATCATACATGTACTGAGTTTGTATCACTCCTCTGAACCTTTCTTGTCTGTAGCAGGACCATGTCCAGGCACCGAGGAACTGTACTGAGTTTGAAAAGTCGCTAATAGTGGCTCAACAGATACTATACAGTACTCTGTAACACTTATAGTGTTATTATAGTGGTAACAGTATTATACTGTACAATGTCCTTTATTACAGCTATTGATTGATGGTACCTGACAAAAATCTGTATATACAATTCAGTACTACTGGGGCCATAGGCAGTTTCTGTGACCCCCTTGAAATGTGCAGTGACAAAAATACACTTAGGTGCCAGTTTCACTCAGTTTCAAATTGTATGTATGTAAGATGTATGTAAGGGAAAATTACACGAACATATGTTGCAGTGACAAGAGTTCACTGCCTTCACACTGCGTTATAAATTATTGTCAGAGCTATGGAAATACAAAGGAGCAGAAGAAGCTCTGTCCTTAACAATTTATTCTAATGTATGTCTAAACATTTCCCTGTTGTACATGAACATAGAACGAAACCTTTGAATGGTCAGCACTTAAAGTATATAACACTTTTCTAACTTATTTGTACTCAAAGCACTTTACAGTGCTTCTCATTTACCCATTGAGACACACACACTCACACACTGATGGCAGAGCTGCCATGCAGCAGGCCTGACCAACTGTGGGCAACTTGGCGTTCAATGTCTTGCCCAAATACACTTTGACATATGACAGGATGAGCTGGGAACTGAACTGCCAACCCCAAGATTAGGTGGATGACCACTCTACCTCTTAGATGGTTAAAAGGATATTCAGGTTTATACAGGAACCTGTTTTAAGCGCTGCAGCACCACTTTCTTATCACACCTCATGTTCCTCCTCTTTGCCCAACTTAGACATTTCTTGTTCTCGAATCTGACAAAGCAGCCACTGGAAAGCCCTAGCTGCCAGCTTCAGAAGTTCCACTCACAAAGAACCATGAGTGAGGTCACACACGCTCAAGTCCCTGCTCAATATGTCTTTCTCAGTCAGTCCACAAGATGTCCCTTGTGTTTTCTCCTCCTGCCTCAGCTGCTCCTAATTATTATCTCATTATCTTCCTCTTATTAAACCCAACTCATTAGTTCAGTCAGTGCTGGATTGTCTCATTTATTCACATGCTTTTGTGCCTCACATAAGCCTGTGAGATGTCCTGGTTTCCCATCACTATCTGTGTTCCTGTGAGCAGATTGCATTTGTTCAACATCTTTAGTCTGGTTTCAGGTGTTGGCAAATGAAACACACGCGTGCACACACACACACATACACACACTACCAACAACAATATGCTTCAGCTACAGGACACTGCCATAACAATGTCCATGCTCTTTCTGCTTTGGGTCAGTGGCTCATTCTGTTATGTAATTACAATGTATTGTGCAATATTGCCAATGAATGTTTCACAGTCGATTTACATTTTTTGTAGTCATGTGGTTTTCACACTCCTCCACCATCTCCAAGCACGTGTATGTCACCCTCTTCATAATTTACATTAAAAAATCCATGTAATGACATGTGAAGGATCATACGAGGGCACCGCTAGACTTTACGGTGCTGACAGGGAACTTTAAGGTCTGTGGTTCTTGCTCCCCTTGTCACCAAAATATATTTATATTATAAATACACAAAAGAAATTAAAGATCATTCTGTCTAAAAATAAGCATTTATTTTCCCACCTTTTCATTTCCCACCCCTCTACAGATTATAAAAACATACACAGTACTGTGCAAAAGTCTTCGGCCACTATAGGATTAGTTTTTCAGCATTGCTATGATGTCCATATATATTTATTTCTCAGATTTTACAGTAGAACAACTAGAAACACAAAAAGTGGTTTCTTGGCTGCTCTCCTTTCACAAAGATCATTCCTGATCAGGTTTTTCTTTGGACTATGGAAGGATCAACTTGGCATCCAGATGAAGCTGCCACATGCTGAGTCAGATCCTTGCTGGACTTCTTCCGGTGTCTCAAAGAAGAAACTCTGTGAAAGCTTGCATAAGATGTTGACAGGTCTTCCTCTCCTATTTTTGTCCATGACCTCTTCAGATTCCTCTACAGAGATCACACTCAGTATTTGTTACTTTAACCTAAAGAAGCTGTTTTTAAATATTTTTGTGTTTTTTAATACTGTGTACATACAATACATTGCCAAAAGTATTTGGACCATTGCCTTTACACACACATGAACTTTAATGGCTTCAACTCTTCTGGGAAGTCTGTCCACAAGGTTTAGAATTGTGTTTATGGGAATATTTGACCATACCTCCAGGAGAGCATTTGGAGGTCAGGCACTGGCTCACAGTCTCCGCTCTAGTTCATCCCAAAGGTGTTCTGTTGGGTTAAGGTCAGGGCTAGTCAACTAACCTCAGGGAGAAGAGACAAACTTGCTGACAGGTCTGAAACTTAATTGTGGGATACAGCCACAGATCCCACACTGACACCAGCATCAAAAACTGAGTCAAACAAAAAGGCTGCGTGAAGATACCATGGGTTTTAAACATAAAGATGCAACAGAGCGGACAAGATTGTTTTTTAGCGATATAGACCCAGAGCACAACCCTTTTTGGGACAGAGAATCAGCAAAAGCAATCATGAATTTAGTGAATAATAGTGTTGGATTAGAAGTGATAGAGTCCAAGTGAATTGTCATAAGATAGACACAGATAGACATAGAAGATAGACCCAGCAACACGGAAAAATGGACAGCGGTCTAGCATCTTGCCTTGAACCACAACCTTGCATAAACCACAGTCACAAATATCTGCGAGAATTTCTGAGGCAGGTAAAAATGCTGCATAGACACAAATAAAAGTTCAAAATCTTTGGTGCACAAATGTTCCCTCACTACAACAGTTTTACACCATCTGGTTTTTACATTTCACACATATACTTTACATCACCTCCACATGACTTGCTGGTAATATAAGCCTGTGCATAAAGGCGCAAAGGCGTCGATGGAATTCAGAGTCCTCTCAGAACCAGTTCTCCATCAGGGTCAGGATACATGTGTGTCTGAAATCATGTTGATAGTTCTCTTGAGCCCGGATTTCGACAGTTTTGTTCTAAAGAGACTGGCTATACATTAAGATGATAGAAGGCAGGGGAATGCGTTACAAAGGCTGCTGTCTCTTTGTTGCACTCCCCTCTTCTGCCCTGTTTCCTCAGTTTACCATAGTGATTTCCCCGGTTCGGAAACCGGACTCAAACTCTTCGAGATAAGGGGAGACTAAGATTTGGTGTGAGTTTCGGTGGATGGTCGTACGGAAGAAGAAATTCTCTGCCGTATGTTCTCCTTGGAAAGGGTGAATAGACGCACCATACCTGAGCCAGGTAACACGGCAGCACCAGCAACATCAGAGACAGACAAATCACTCAGAATAACACGGTGTGCTGTATTAACTTGAAGTAAACCTGTACTAAGAAACAATAGCAAAAATACTAATTCTGAACTAAAATACACACATCTAACAATTAAAAAGAAGACAAAAGAGCACAACTTTCCTGATACAGGTGCATCTGGAGAGAGCTTAGCCTGCTCATTCACATCAAACGGAGCCTGGTAAGGTGGTTCAGGCCTCTGATCAGGATGCATCCTTTTTGTGGTTTTCCAGGCATATCCAATTTGTACTGGCAGACCCAGAACACACTGGAGTGTTTGTATCTGTCATGTGGCCTGGGAACCCCATGGGGTCCCTGAGGAGGAGCTGGAAAACATTGCTGGAGAGGATGTCTGGACTACCCTGATTTGTGGCAGAAAATGGATGGCTGGATGGACAGATATAACATACTTCAATCTCAAAAGGCCCACCTGGTGCCATTGACCTTTGAGTATGATCTAACTCTTAAGCATAGAAATAAGTGGAGGAAACGGTCATGAGAAGACCCAGTTCCAAAACTTGTTAAGCATTCACACCCAATACAAAGACCATAGAAATTTAGTTACATGCTGACACCTGAGTTTTAAGAAAAGCTCATTCATTCTAAAATACACTTCACCAATAGATTTTTTGTAGCATTGGAAACTGTGGCTCGAATGTTGGCAATATGAACTATACCACCAAACAGATTCAGTGGATAGGGTGAAACTAAACAACTGGTGACTATTTGTGACTTCTATAATGTGATATGAATGTAAAGAGAAAGGCTGAAAGGGTAAGAGCTCTGGTAATACCATGCATTTGTCTTCCACCCCTCCTATCTGCATCTGAAGTTCAATTGTAATCACACTATCATTTCTGAAGCACCATGTTTCTGACAGCTCATTTCCCTGCTGGAGCTGACAGTGATGGAGAGAAATTGTGATGCATGTTTCGGTGTGTAACTAGCGTGTGACTACACGAGTGTTTACGCAGGTATAACTTGGTGTGTGGGAATGTGTGTGAAAACATGACAAGAGTTACAGTATAACTGCATGATATGTTGGTGGCAAACAATCACCTAAACAGATGGAGGAAACAAAGAGGGACAATGAGAGCTAGATAAAGTCTAGAACAGAGTTTTTGTCCATACTGCCACTTTGCACCACTACACACAAAGCAAACTCAATAACAGACAATCATTTCTTACATTCCATGCCTGCAAGTCCCACGTTCACTGCATGACAGTTGGGATTTGATCATGTGGACAGGAAATTTTTATATCTACTAATCTCAACCAGGCCAGGACCTGCATTATTATCAAATTATTAGCAAATTGTACAGGAGTAAATTCTACTGGGAGAGAGGATGAGGTCTAGTTAGAAAGTTAATATTGAGATTTCCTACTGTAATGCTGTAGCTGACAATGAATACAGTGAGTTGTGACAGTGCTCTACTTCTGATTGGGGCTGCAAGTAGATCAGTGGGTAGAGCAGTTGTTTACATAACCCTTGGACGAGTGGTTCGATTCCTGGTCCTGCCAGGCTACATGTCGAGGTGTCCTTGGACAAGACACCAAAACCCCATAGTAGCACCGACATGTTTGGCAACTGTCCAAACAGCAACTTCCCTAAGGGGGTCAATAAAGTATGTCATTTCATATGTTTAGATCTTATTTTTGTAAGAAACCTTGGTTTTCCAATATTTTCCTGTTCAAACATGCTGTTGGGGATGCTTGTAATTAATGCAAACTCAACACTTGCTCCACACTTGTCTGTTGCCTTGATTAATTCTGTATGATGTCCATTTGCCGAGCACTGATTCTATCACTTTAGAGTCACTTCATACTCATTACTCCTGGTTACATTTACTTTTTCCAACAGAAATATTGTTTATGCACTGTTATTTACTGAATCAGTACCAAAACTTAGAGTCACGAGTGCTTTGAACTATCCTAACATCAGCATGCGCACATCGTGGACACCATACTAATGTAAAAGCATTTAGATCATTTTAGTGTACTTTGTTGGTATGCTAACATGCATAATTAGCACTAAAAACAAAGTTTTACTGCAAATGCCATTAATTCTTCGGCAATTAGGTCAAAAACCAAAGAAAAATAAATTGAAAATTTGCATGTGATTAAAGATCGGGAGAAGGCAAAAATTTGTGCAGTGCATTGTGAGTTGTACATGAAAGTTTGTACCCAAACACTTAGGTATTGATGGGTCGCATCAGGTTTGGTTTGAATATCCACCATCTAGGTTTACCTGACTGACGAATGAACCTTTCGACCTTTCGTTTTTATTGACTGCTAACAACAGAATACACACTAAACTTGAGAAACACAACCCTCACATTTGATTAAGTACTAAGTATTAAGATCTTATGGAAACTTATGAATACAGCTGGTAGTGCCTGTTCTCATTACAGAAGTAGAGTTCTGAAAGACAAAATAAATGGTGGAAAAGTGGCACTGGAACACTGAGCTTCCTGAAAACTGTCTCCCCACGGTGCAGAGCCAGCAAACATTTCAACCCAGCTATTCCAATTTACTCCCATAATTGGCTGTCTGTGCAGAGAGAAAGTGGCCATATCTCAGGGTTTTCCTCCGCGGGCCTGACGGCTTGTAATTAGAGGAGGGAAAGAGTCTGTTCTTTCAATTAAACAACAGTGCAGCAGGAAGAAGGACTGCCCTCTTTTTGTAAAACAGACTAAAGGAGCAGCACTCTCCCAGCAAAATAAATATGGCACCATGTAATGAGCTAAGCACTGTGTGTGTGCGTGTGTGCATGTGTGTATGTTGGGTAAATATTGGCAGTTATTTAAGCTGGTTGAAGTAATTGATGATCTAATTTGTGAGAGCTGGGTGGAGACTAAAGGAGACAGAAGGAACCCCTGCTTCCCTCCTAGCTCTTAATGCTGATTTCTATGTAATGTTTTGAGATGCTTTAAAAGATATTTTTACTCTTCAGGTTCTGGAAACCAGTAAACTCAATGCTGATGAACATGAAAACCTGAACAGGTATAAAACTCTTATTGAAAAATATGTGTGGGCTATTCATTTATCAGCAGCTGGACGTATCACCATTCAGAATAGATAACGAGAAGAAGAACATTAGCGCAGCGTGGTGAAGGTCACAGAACTATACTGTACATTGTATAGTAAATATAAAGTTATGAATATCGCCTAATGAAAGGAATCAAACAAATGCAAATAAATGTATCTTACTAATACGATGCAAACGATAAAAAAGGTCTTTCTCCACCTACACACACAGATACACCAATGCTTAATATTTGTATAAACATTAGCCTGACACCAGGTTTTTAATTTTCATTTGAAATGATATTGCTGAAAACAAATGATTTAAAATGACAATTAAACATTAGAAAGAAAGTTCATATGTGTAAAGAACATCAAGTAGCTGAACTCTTGAACAGAATAACGTACATAAACAGGTAACGTGTCCACTGCAGTTACAATATGCTCTAATAGGTCTTCTTAACACACACACACACGCAACAATAAGGATAGTAATAATTTGTGCATCAGATTGGAGGATGCTAAATTAATGTGACTCTCATAGCAGCTGACTGCCCAATGTTTCCATCATCCAGGAAACTACTGCAATATTTCCCTCCCACAACAACATTGATTTATAGGCTATTTCATACATTATACATTATTCTAGCACCCTGTATTGGACCCCTGCCTCTGGACGTAGCCAATATTTGAAAACCAGCTCTTACTGTATTTGAGAAGTTGTAGTATGTTTTCCACTCGTGTCTTTTATTGCTAACTGAAACTATAAAGTATAAATAAGAGCTCTTCTTGGTCTCCACTGCTTCTGCTTTTCTGTAAGGTTTGCCAGGTAAGACAGACACAGGCTTGATTTAAGCACCTCTCTGCATAATCAGGATTCAGGTTGTCAGCCAAGTGGCCTACAAACATTACCACTGTGATTATACTCCTTGGTGGATATAATATACTTTGGTATGTGTGTTTTAGGTGAATGTGTAAATGTTGTTTTGTTACCACTAGAAGAGCATTCGGAGCTGTCACTAGTGAGTTAGATGAAAAAGAAAATTATTGTCACCCTGAGCTAAATCAATGAAGCTTCTTTAAAATGTAATTGAAGGTTTACTCTAGAGTCTCAGGGTGTGTGTTAGTGTGTATGCGTGTATGTGTTTGTGTGTGTGAAATAAGCTGCAGCATCCTTGAGGGATGTGACATTTTCTACAACAAACAACAGTGATGTGCGGAGCGTGTCAGCGAGCCAGACAGTCACTTCATGTAAACTAACACAAACTACATACAAAAATAAATGAATAAATAACTTACAAAACATTTGTATATTTGCAGACTGGTCTGTAGTACTGAGCTGTGTCAGAAGTGAACACATACAATGTCGCTTGAAATTTTATGAATCCTATTCTCTATTATGATCCTTCAGTATGATCTAAAACATGATTAAATTTCAAAAAGTCCAAAGTCCAAAAATTAGATAAAGTGAACCCTGTTGAAAAGTAAAATTACTGCATACAGTAGAATTACTGTATGCCTCCGTGAACCACTGATGTTGTAGTTTACATGGATGTTCTTGTTCTTCTGAGATATTGCATTGATGAGAATGGAATGTACTAAAAAAAATTAAAGGAACAATTTGAAAACACATCAGATCTCAATTGGAAAAAAAATCATATCCATACTGATATGGAATGGGTGATGTGTTAGGAACAAAAGGATGCCACATCATTTGATGAAAATGAAAATTAGAGGACTTAATTCGAAGTCACCA
Source organism: Sandelia bainsii (assembly GCA_032362345.1). Taxonomy (NCBI): domain Eukaryota; kingdom Metazoa; phylum Chordata; class Actinopteri; order Anabantiformes; family Anabantidae; genus Sandelia; species Sandelia bainsii. The sequence goes on along the minus strand of JAUMHL010000029.1, from coordinate 317,474 downwards.
AGAAATTTAAACTGAAAAACTCATGCGGCAGACTAGTCCAATTTGCTGAAATGCTCCACGATGCCGGGCAGTGCAGTGAGCACAGGGCCCACTAGAGGACGTCGGGCCCTCAGGCCACCCACATGAAGTCTGTTTCTAATGGTTTAGTCAGAGACATTCATGCCAGTGGCCCATTGGAGGTCACTTTGTAGGGCTCTGGCAGTACTCATCCTGTTCCTCCTTGCACAAAGGAGCAGATACCGGTCCTGCTG
>JAUMHL010000029.1:299290-312394 GCA_032362345.1 Sandelia bainsii | reverse complement strand
GAGGTGTAACAAACACATCTAGAACTGCTGGACACATGCGACCGTCCATGCCATTTGCAGGGGGGGTCTGATCGAGAAAACCATTTTAAATCAATATAAAATACTGATTTATGTTTCCCCAATTCAAGTCATGACAAGTAAATAATCTCATTAACAAAATATGCATAACAGGAGTTGTTGTCATATAATAACTGTGATGATGTGGCAATGCCATGGAAGACATGGAGAGTGTTGTCATGCTTGTTGCAGATCTGTTTGAACATAACTGATATCATGGCTGCTTACACACTAAAGTTCCAATAGCTCTCCCATGGCTCAGAGCAGGACTCAATGGGGGGGGGGGGGTCCTGCTCGTCTGGTCTTCTGGAATGGACCTGGCTGCATATTTCTTCTGAACCTCACCCAAGAATGTGGTGGTTGAGCCCAACACAAAGCTGACCTGAACCTGATGCATCTGAGTTTGTGCTGTGTATTTCTAGTATGCCCCTTGTGCATGACTCTGAGGAAGACTTAATGGCTGAAACGTCCAAACACAATTTCTAAATTTCTGTCTGAACCCATCCTGCATGTACATAGACAACTCTGGAGATACAGTACATGATGGTAGCCATGATTTATACACAGTGACTAAAAGAATGAGAGTTCAATGCATCCTCCTTCAAAGGATGTCTGGACTGAGCTTTATGTGGCAGGTAGTCTCTTGTTCTCATGACCCTGATGCTTGTGGATGTGCTCAGCAATAAGCCAGTAATCAAACACAAACAGCTCAAATTGTGCAGTTTTCTTCTCCTATCAGCACTCTGACAGCACACAATGAAGAGGATAATTTCCCAAGCAATGTAGGTTCAGAAGTATTTGGACGATGACAGAGTTTTTATGATTGTGTCTTTATACACCACCACAATGTATTTCCATGGTTTCCATTATGGCTGTGTGTGCTGTTGAAATGATGATGATTTCCTGCATGTAGTTTGGATATACTGTACTTTCCGTACTTAAGTGGAGCTGTTTTCAGGTTGGGACAGGGATGTGACTTTGAGGCTTAGTGTAATTCACAATGTAAAGCCTCCAGTGTTTGAATCTGTAAGTGCCTGTCAAATCATCTAACAACATCTGAAACCTGCTTAACCCACAGTGTTCTAAAGTCTGAACAGGGGATTTAAAACATCTAAATATATCTGTTGAACCCCATTTTCAAAATGATATTTTTATGACTCAGTACTTGTTGACAGCATTTCCCATTAGCATTCATGATCAATAATATAGTATATGTTATCAGATTTAAATGACAGAAAAATATATTATTTTTTTCATTTGCACATACACTGCACAGACTGCAGTTTGATGACTTCATTTGTGAATGCACAACACAGAGAGTGCAGATTTGACCTCATTTAACTATACACTGAAAAGAAGCTGTCAACCTATCAGTGCAGGAGGACCAACAGCGAGAGTGCGTGTTGTAGTCAGCGGTGCTCTGGTTAAGGAACCTCTGTGTTCAGACAGGAGCATCAGCATTCCTCATCACCTGCCTCCACCATCACTCCATCTCAGTCCAACCTGTATTCCATCTTTCCAGGCAGCAGTGTCTGTTTTTTTCCTCATTTGAACACAGACATGAACACACACACACACACACACACACACACACACACAGAGACAGTCCTCTCTTTGTGGTGAACTAGGTGCTATTGATTGAATCTGAGGAGATGTCTGAAGAGGAGAGTACTGTTCAGGGCATGGGGAATAGACTACCCTCAGATCTCAGCTAATAGATAGCACAGATTGCCTTGGTGTGTGTGTGTGTGCGCGCAATAGGACAGATTGCCTGGTGCAAGCTGTTGGGCAGAGAAGCCTGTCTTTTCACAGGCTCCACTGAGTGAAACACAGCGTGGAAACGCTTCAAGCTTGATGATAGGGCCGATAACTGGCCTGATGTGGCTGAATGAGCCCCACCGGAGCCCAGCGAGCAGGGAAATACGATTTGGTAAATAGCGACGGTTACTTGTGTGAGACAAATAGCCCATTTGGTCAATAAGCAAGACAACTGCTGGGCAAAAAGGTAGGAGGCAAACTTTGGACAAAAAAGTGGATCAGCAAATTAATCCATTTTTAGATTTTCTTTGTTCTTTTTGAGTTTTATGTATTAGTGTTATTTTGTATTTGTGTTGTTGTGTTTATTTTGTGGTTGTGGTTCTTTGCTTTACTTTTGAACTGAGACCAACTATAATGGGGCAAAACTATTTCCTCCTGGGAGAAATAAAGTTTTTTGAATCTTGAATAAAGCCTGCTGACACACTGTGAAGACCCACTGAAAGCAGAGTGTTTATTTTGTATGAATCACCTTACGAGGCTTTGTATGAATCCAGACAAATGGGGACAAAGAGACCAGGAGGAGAGAAAGTTTAAATATTTGCTAAAAAATCTTTACCAAAATGTAGTTAGTGTTACAAGCAAACTTGTAACTTTCTGCTTTGCTCATCATCTACCTTCAACACAAACACCAACTACACATACTAAGTTGCTCAGTGTAGAGCTGGATGAAATGCTTTAAGTTCATCTTATTAGAAAAATGATCTGCACTGATTTCTCCTCCTCTGAAAAATTTTGTATCCGACTTCTCTTTTTTCCTTCACACTATCAGCACAGCACTCTGTTCGGCTTGCTGCAGTGCCGCATTAATACCCGTCATCTATGCCTGCGCCCACATCATATTTCTGCTGTTCTGCTGGAATATATGGACTGCCTGTTCAGCCAGCACTCAGGAAGCCCTGCATAATGGACTACAAAACAGGAAACATCAGTTGTACTCTCCACTGGTAAAACCTCTGAGCACAAGTACATGAAGCTAAATTTACTCAGCAATAACTTGTACAGCCTATATAAAAGAATGCACCCTGACATGATATACATCAGGTCAAGAATGTCCATCCATTATAAGACTGCTGGAGTCAACACCAGCTGTCCTTGGGCGAGACGTGGGGTACACCCTGGACAGGTCACCAGTTTATAACAGGGCTGACATATAGAGACACAGAAATATTCACATTCATACCTGTGGGCAATTTAGAGTCAATGATTAATCAAACTGCATGTTGTGGATGGTGGGAGAAAGCCAGAGTACCTTGAGAAAGAGACCACACAGACACGGGAAGAACATGCAAACTCCATACAGAAAGGCACAAACCCAGGTCCTTCTTGCTGTGAGGAAATAGTGCTAACCATCATGCCACCTATGTCCAGAATATGAATGACTGAATTCTGGACACTATGTTCTTTTATTATATAAAACATATAGTGAATGAAGGTGTATGTTTGTTTTAAAAAAAATCAAAAACAACACCCTGCCCTCTATAGATCCAGCACTGCACTCAGGACAAATAAAAAAGTTCATTAAAAGTGTTGAGTATATCTTCAGAATGATCTAAAAATATGTAATACCATTCAGAAATACATGAGTATGAGTTGTTTCAGCAAGTGCACCTGAACAAGTGATCAAACCACGTAGAGGCTGCAGTGATTACGAAAGAAGCAACCATCTGACCATCATTCCCCCAACTTCTTCTGCCTGTCTTTTTGTCCAAATGTATGTGGCAGTGCTAATTATAGTTATATAGCTATAAACATTGTATTTTGTGCAGGCAGGGTTGGAAGTACATGTTCACACTGTCACTTTACTACCTTACTGTATAAGAAGAACCTCGTATTGGACCTGACTGAGTCTGAATGCTGTAACATCAGCTCAATAAAAAGTTTTTCATTTAAGATCTTAATGAAGTCTAACCATCTTTAAAACACCCCATAATAATTACATTTTAGAAGAAAATAATTAATGAACCACTACCCTTCAGATGTCTTTTAATTTCTGTGTTCTTACTGACTCCAGGGCTTCAGTGGTACATGTTAACTGAGAAATATAAGGCCACCTTTAATGAAAGAAGGCTTGCTCCTTTTTTTAGCAAGTCCTATTCTCTATGCAGCAGTACACTTCATTTGAAGACTTCATATTTAATTGAGATTACAGCCCCACCACGAAGTCAACTGCTGCCACAGAGAGACCGAAACAAATTTACAAAAAGATTCACCAAGCAAAAAAAAAAAAAAAAGTTCATTGGAATCCGTTTCATGAATGAGGAACCTAACAAATCTATCACATTACCATTGATTTTCCCAAGGGCTCTGTATAAAGTTTTCTTGAAATTGAGAATGCACCGCATTTCTCTCAGCTTTATTTAAGATTCAAACTTGCAGCCCCAAAGAAGAGATCATTAGAATCAATATTCAATTTGAGGCCTGCTGCATGTGACGTGGGGTTGCGCTTCATAAAAATGTCAAAAAGATTTAGCTGCGACATACACTGGAGGGATAGCTTGCTTTTGTTGCTATTGATTTGAAGATATTATAGAGAAAATATCCAGAAAAATAGTTCTGACATAAGAATGAAATGGAACAGCATCGGAACTGAAGGAATAGGATCAAGCAACTCAGTGTAATAAATCAGTTGGTAAAATATAATCTGATGTAATCTATGATTCTGCCTGAATAAGAGGTTAAAAAATTACAACATAAAAGATAGACACCTGACAAATAATGGTAATGTGAGCAGTAATGCTTGACATGATGCCCAGATATAAGAAAAGATTGGATGAGATGAAGAAAACCAAAAATGAAAAAGGCCCCTATGTCTTTGAAGGTTCTTAGTCATCCAAGACAGATGTTTGAAAGAGGAGTAAAAGAAACCATCTACATGTAATCAACAGAAAGTACATCAAGGGGAAATGCTCACACTTTCAAAATAAAATCACTGTGTTTTCTCACTATACTGATAGCAGAGGGTAGAAAGGAATGTTTGTGTATTGGTTGTGGCTTGTGGCTTCCTGAAAACAAGAGAACCAGAAGGCAGCACATGATCTCTGAATGCGGGGAATGGGAGCTGTCAGATAGGATGGACATTGGACAAATATCAAGCTGCCATCCAGCCCTGTTAATTTAGTACTTTAATATTTTTCCTTGGTTAAATACCAGTATTAGTATCATTTACATTAGCATGTTTCACGTTTTTATTGAAAAATGCATTTTTCTCTGATTTCATCTGCTTATACAGTACTAACATGAACTGAGTTTGATGATTTCATCATGAGATACTATGTAATTGTTGTTCATTCCACCACACAGCATTTTCATATACAACATAAGACTGTATGTTAAGTCTGACAGTTGTACATCAAGTGGTCTTTGACCTAACTGAGTTTAAGGACTGAAAAGCTTCCACATTCACACAACCTATATCCCTCTGACATATAGGGCTACAGCCAACTGGAACTAAGCCGTTTTCCTGGTTTCACTGTCACTATAAATTCAGTTGCTCAGTTCCAGTTTCCCAATGCAGTAATGGCTGCAGTGTTTGTGAACCCAAACAAAGATTCTTCAATTCAGATTCTTCTCTGACTTTTCCATCATTGAATCAAGTGTTGCCTTAACAGAACCAAGAAAACATCAATCATGCGTTTGGCATGAGTTGATATTTCCACAAATTAAAAATATATGTCATTATAAACATTTTGCATGGGAAGTGAACAGTGTGCAGCATTACATTATGCTATTACAGTTTGGTTGCATATGAATACAGCATAACACTGCCAATAGACAGTGTTGTGACTTCAATGGCAGAATGCTCTATAAAGTTTAAAAATAACCCTAGAGTAACAGCTAAAGTCTTAAAGGAAATGGAGCTGGTTAACATTTCTGTTTATAAGTCCATCATATGCAAATCTCAAATTAGAATTTACACATGGTTGAATTGTTTGGGAAAAACAGGCAGCACTATGTATGTAACATACTGTAGGAAGCCTGATTCGCAAATACACATAAATAACAGGAGACTTTTGTGTTTTAAACAACTGTCAACTGTGGAAATTCTGCTTCACTGACATAACTCTGTTTTATATACATCTATCTGTTCTGTGAAATGCATAAGTGATGGACATAAAACGTGTCTAAAAATGCTGTCTCTGTGAATTGCCTTACAACCTATACATAAGTAATCTATCACTGCACTTTTGGCTGTGAGCACTGCAAACTCACTTCTAGTGCACAGTAATGCTGTGAGTAAACAGATCAGCGTATGACACTGGTGAACAACTGAAGGAATTCTTCATTTCAATATTTCGATTAGAGCCACTCTATTCTGTAACTATTGAAACACACAAACAGTACTCAGCTAGTTTTTCCTCTTGCTGATAAATAACCATAAAAGGAAGAGCCTAGGTCCTAGCTGTTCTTAGTTAGGCTGAATGAATATATTTAATAACGAAAAGCCAAAAGACTGAAAGACAGGTCTCAACAGTGGGAAGCCAAGGGTTTGCATCCATGATGAATTGTTTAAATTTTTTCTGTGTTGCCGATCAGATTGATGTGGTTCTTGGTGATTCATCCCCTCCCAGAACTTGTTTTTAGGAAACTTGATCAGTTGCTATGATGATTTGGGAGAACAATGTGAATGACTAGGTGGCAAAGCTGACTGTCCAAATGAATTCAAATCACAACACTGGGAAAAGCTTCATCATCTCACAGTTCCCCCTCCATTATTTGCAGGTTGACCTTTGGGTTTGAGACCTCAGCAATCAACTCTAGATCACATTCTAATTGTCTTTTGACCACTAATTTAGGCTAACAAGTTATAAATAAAAATGTCTTGATCCTGAAACTGGATCAACCATGTGCACTACACATTAATTGAATTGATGATCCAGTATTTCTGAGGAATTCTTGCACCTCAAAAGCACCTGCCAAAACAGAGGATTAATACTTTATTAATCCCTTTGGGGATATTTTTTGTGAACAGGCACCTGCGGTGTCTTGTCCAGGGACACAACCTGTGGACAGGAGGTTCCACCAATACTGAGATTCATGGACAAGTGCCATACCCACTGATCCACAGCACATGTTTACCTCTGTCTGTGTGTTCATGTTCTAAAGACTGATGTACTCATACGAAGGCACCAACTCCAACCTTCACAAATAGATCACTCTCAGCCACAACCTTTTTTGTCCGTAATTTCTTTTCTGTACCATAAAAGGTAATAACATGATTTAATTGCTATGAAGGGGGATGCAGTTCATTCACACAACAAGTTTAACAAGACAAGGAACATACATGATCAAAGTCAATATATCGTAAAGACACCCAAACATAGTCACTTAATAAATGCATATTATTATATATATATATATATTATGATTTTGGTAAGCTACCAATCAAGATGATGGTGTGGGCAAGTGGACCTGTTCGGGTTCAGTTGCTTGCCCAAAAACACTTCAGCATGTGGACAGGAGGCAGCTGGGGATCAACCCGTCAACAGTACAATTAGTGGACAATCTGTTCTGTTTGGTAAATCTGGAGGTTTGTACTTAGTGGACCCTAGTTTATTTGCTTTGTTGCTTTTAAGTCATACTGTAATTCTGATTAATTAATTAATCAACGTCTGAACTTCGGTCTTGAACATCTGGTATAATATCTTTGCAATTTAAAATGTTCACACACCGCTTAACTAATGTGCCTGCAATGTAATACACAACAACTAGTTTACTTATACTGATCAAACTGAGCTCATTACACTTTCTTCAGCATATCTTACAAACAGCACATGCACAAAAATACACAAAGTATTCCTTACATCATACAACTTACCCACAGATACATCATCATGATGACTGGACAGCTGAGTGCTTTCCACTGCAGCACTGTAACCGACTCCTTTACTTAAAACAAGTTGTCCAATGTACAGACTGCGTAGTCCTCGGTCAGCAGCTCACCATCACAGTAAGTGTGCCAACTCTTCTTGGATTAAAAAAAGTGCCTCTGACCCTTTTTATCTCCTCTTTGACTTCTCTTTCTTCCTCTTGACTCGTTTTGTGTAAAATCCTGCTTAGCCACCACTTTTTAGGGATTGTGTAGTTCAATATGCGTAAATATTTCAGAGTGTGTGAGAGCGAGTGAGGGAGAAAGAGAGCCTAATGACTAAATCTACTCTATGCAGCAGGAGGCTATGGAACACCACTGCACAATGGAAGCGAAAGAGGGAGACAGAAGAGGAGAGGTGGAGAACACCTCACACACAAATGTGCACACCCAGCTGTCCTTGTAAATAGCTGTTAGTATCTTATAATGTACATTTTACGTACAATAATTATGTGATGAATGGAAAATGTTCAATGTATTTGCTTTTTGATAAAACAATATTGCTGCAGTTGCTGGATGTCAGCCTGTAAGCCTTTGGAAAAGAGAATCAAAAGTTTCCAGTGAAGTAATTAAATTATTAATTGAAGTCAATGACAAACATGGCATTTCAGTCTCCTAAACAGCCTTTATAAAACTTTTATTTTGGATGTCGACAGACAGACTGCCAGCGTTTTCATGACTAATTACCTTGTAGTAATAGAGTGCCGTATGGATGACCGGAAGTTAACATCACTCAATTTCCCCTGACAATTAAACAATAGGGTTTTTATTGGGTTTTGGATTACTGCAGAAAACAGTGATGAAAAAAAAGTTTATGATACCTACACATTTCTTTTAGCAGGATAATCTAAAAAACATGATTTTTGAGGCCTAAGTACAATCACCAGAAGTAAAAAGTTATTGTTAGATTATAAACAAACTGCACCACAGTGTTAAAAAGCACGCTTACCTCTTCTACAAAAGCCTTTCTCTTACTGAGACCTGATGTAGAATTGTTGAATTGCAGTGACAAACTCATAACCATAGTTGCAGTTTTGTTGTATGAGAACATTATTTTTAGGAGACAGGGTTTCCAGAGTGTCCTGGGCACTTACATTAAAACAACATCAAAAATGTACATCTTGAATCCCTTACTGGTATTATGTGCTGTGAATCCACACCAGGGGGTGTGAATACTTTCTAAATGAGCTAATGTGCAAAAAGAACAGACACAGCTACAGTCACAATCAGCCTCAGCAGTGCCTCCGTTAAATAACAGTATCCATCTCACATCTCCAGTGCAGCCTGGTGCTCAGGAGATACAGGTGAACTCACTCACACTGTGGCCACAGGCAATGATGGTTTACTGCATAACACATAACACTACTCTTAGAATAGAGATAAGCTTTACATCATGGATCAGAGGTAACACAAACATTTTGCAAGGCAACACAAAAGTCTCTTTCGAGAGACTGAGCGAGGACTCTGAGTGCCTGGGTTTGCGAGTGTCCTGGATAAAAACTAAGATCCAGGCCTTCAATGACTTCTTGGGCACAGACATTAGCAATGTGTCTGTCTGCGGAGGGAGCTTTGACCTTGTCAAGAGGTTTACTTACCTCGCCAACATTCATGTCTCTGGTGACTCTTCCTATGAAGTCAGTAGACCGATTGGGAGAGCATGGGGGGGTCATGAGGTCACTGGAAAGGGGTGTGTGGCGCTCCCGATATCTTTGCAAAAGGACAGAGATCCAAGTCTTTAGGGTCCTGGTGCTTCCTGTCTTGCTGTATGGTTGCGAGACATGGATGCTATCCAGTGAGCTGAGGCGAAGACTGGACTCCTTTGGTACGGTGTCTTTTCGGAGAATCCTTGGGTGCCACTGGTTCGACTTTGTGTTGAATGAGCGGTTGCTCATGGAATGCCAAATTAGGCACATTGTCTGCATTGTGAGGGAGTGTCAGTTACAGCACTATGGCCACGTGGCGTGATTCCCCGAGGGAGATCCAGCTTGCAGGATCCTCAATGCTGAGGACCCGAGCAGCTGAACCATGCCAAGGGGACGCCCACTGGTCATTTCCGGAGACTGGGACTGGGCCGCATGTCTGCCTGGGGAGTTGCCAACCGGGATCCCAGGTTGTTTCGTCATGCGGTGGCTGTACCAGTGCATGCTACCCAACCTGACCTGACCTGACTGGTTCCAGAGTCCAAGCTGTGCGGCGAGGTGAGCCCAACTATATCTAGTCGGAACCTCTCAACCTTGCGTACTAACTCAGGCTCCTTCCCCACCAGAGAGGTGACATTCAGAGCCAGCTTCTACAGCCAAGGATTGGGCTGCCAAGGTTTCCACCTTCTGCCACTGCCCAAGTCACACTGCAACCAACCTCCTTAGATCCTTCTACAGGTGGTGAGCCCATGGGAAGTGGGACCCACATTGCCTCTTCGGACTGTGCCCGACCAGGCCCCATAAGCATAGGCATGGCCACCAGGCGCCCACCATCGAGCTCCACCTCCTGGCTCCAGAGGGGGGCCCCAGTGACCCGCATCTGGGCAAGGGAAAATGGCATCCAAAGTTTTCATTCATCATTGAAGGTTTTCTAAACTGCTCTTTGTCTTATCCCTCACCTAGGACCAGTTTGCCTAGGGTGGCCCTACCAGGGGCATAAAGCCCCTGACAACAGAGCTCCAGGCCTCCCTGGTGAGGTGTTCTGGGCATGCCCCACTGGAAGAAGACCCTGGGGAAGACCCAGGACACGCTGGAGGGACTATGTCTCTCCGCTGGCCTGGGAACACCTCAGGATTCCCCCGGAGGACCTAGAAAAAGTGGCCGTGGATAGAGAAGTCTGGGTATCTCTGCTTAGGCTGCTGCCCCTGCGACCTGATCTCGCATAAGCAGATGAAGCTGGATGGATGGATGGATATTTTTTTAATTATCGTAGTTGTTACAATTTAGCATCTTAATAAAACTTGTCTAGTAATTATTTTAAAAATTTTCGTTGACAAAATTAACACTGCTTTGGGCAGCTTAAATTCTTAGGTATTTAGCCTCCAGTAGTGTGTGTCTTATGTCGGACTCACAATATCATTTGAAATTATGAAAAGTCTAATGATGAATTATCAGCAGGCTATCAAGCAGGCAAAATACACTTATTTCTCCAAATTAGCTGCTCAAAATTTTCATAACCATAGGATTTTATTCCAAACAATCAATTTGGTCATCAGCCCTGCATCAAGTCAACATCTATTGAGATATATGAGCAATTTACCGATTACCAAGCTTCAAATCTCGCCTCAGCTAAGAACCCTTTACATTATTCAAGAATTCTTAGGCACCCTCTCTCACTTTACCAAACCTTCTCTCATCAATTTGAAGAATATACTGTTTCATCTTAATTCAACCACGTGTCACCTATATATTACTTTTTCAAAAGTCGTTCATTTTGTAAGTTTCCAAATTCTTTCAATTGTAAACTAGGGGCAGCTGTGGCTCAGGAGGTAGGTAGAAAAGTGCTGTATAAGTGCAGACCATTTACGACTTAAACTGTTCACTCTCAACAGGATCATTTCCATCTCATTTGAAACATGTCTTAGTCAATCCACTCTTAAAAAAACACTGGACCCCTTGATTTTAGATCATCTCAGACCAATTGCAAATTCCCTGTTTCTCACATAAACAAAAATAATGGTCATTACAGTTATTCCAAGAGTAACTTACATGACATTGTAAGGATTTACATATGATATCATGTGCGCAGGGTATACATACAATATGCAACTTTAGCCTTTTTAATGTCAATTTGTGATTTGCTCTATTACTCTCAAATGCTAAATGATAATTTTAGCACCTATTTAGTAAGGATGGGAGAATTGGTTGCTGCACACTTACAAGTACAGCACAATTACATTTGTTTTGCGCTGTATCCAAAAAAATGCTGTTCAGTATGGAAGGTGAATCATCTTCAAGAACTTAAAGCAAGTCCAGTTGCTAGTGAACAGTATTTTTTTGGGATAACTAAAAGAAAGTCTTCACAGACATTTGCTGTGTGGTATTGAGTGTCTTAAAGTTGCAGTTTGTAAGTAATTTTTGGTTAGTAGGAACATTATTTTATATTTGTATTAGTATGTCACAGTGACCACCCAAACTTCTAAATGGTCTGCACTTATATAGCACTTTTGTACTTGGTACTCAAAGTGCTTTACACTGCTGCATATTCACCCATTCGCACACACACACACTCACATGGGGTTCAGTGTCTTGGCGAAGGACACTTCGACATATGACAGGTGGAGCTGGGAATCAAACCACCAATGCTATGATTAGCAGGCAACTGCTCTACCTCCTGAGCCACAGCCGCCCTTCTGGCTTTACTCTGAACTCATCACTTCCGGTCTGGTTCCAGCCTTACCTGGTTCACGTCACACCAGTAATCAGCCTAACCAGTTTCACCTGTGCCTCTCCCTTTATAAGCAGCTCCCCTAACACTTACTGTTTGCCTGATTGTCTGCTCTGACTCTCAGAAAGCGACTCAGCCTTTATGTTTTGGTGATTTCGCTTGCTGCTGTTAGCAGCAACTCTCTCTCCCAGCACCTGCTATGTGGAGGACACTGACTGTGGGCACCGCCATCTTGCTTTTGTCACGTGATCCGCCATTTTGTGGTTTCCTTCTACAGCCTGCCCCAGCACCCAGCGAGTTCTTCTACACTCTCCACTCACCCGTGGCCTGACCATTATCTGCCACCTACGGGTCGAGAGTTGAAAGTATGGTCCTCAGGGTCTACGCCATCAATCTGCACGAGTTTTATTAAAAACCTTAAAACTTAACTCTTTGTGTCCAGCTTCTCCTTGAGTCCAAATTCATTACTTGACATAGTATTTTAATTATATTATCTTATTGTTTTTCCTGGAAAGGTTTGCAGGGTTGCTGGAGCCAACTCCAGCGGTCATTGTGCAAGAGGCTGGGTACACCCTGGACAGGTACCAGTTAACCTACTGTAATTGCATGCTGGCACCCCAGCCAGTAGATATAAACCGGGTCCTTCCAGCTGTGGTTGTGGACAATACACCTCAACATCTCCTTTCATTGCAACCCAGCCCTTAACTTTCACCCCAATATCAATGTGGAAAACAGAAGCAGATCCCAATATTGTGCCACAAACACACAGGTCTTGATCTAAAAGGACACCTGGTGTACAACCTCCACTGTCAAACAAAAACATAAGTCCTCTCCTCCTGGACTTCATATATTTACACTACTCACAAAAAGTTAGGGATATTCGGCTTTCGGGTGAAATTCCAGGATGAACCTAAAATCCACTATAACCTTTACAGGTGAACTTAATGTGATCTTCCCTAAACTTTTGAATGCACATGTCCAACTGTTCAATGTTT
>JAUMHL010000029.1:283965-296056 GCA_032362345.1 Sandelia bainsii | reverse complement strand
CCCCCCCCCCCCCCCCCCCCCCTTAAATTATGTGTCATGTCTTCGTGTTGCCATGTGGAGTTGTTGCTTAAGTGAATGTCTTCAGTGCAATACCCAAAGTATGTGACCATCATGTCTTACACATCTATTGAAAACATACTGTACATTGCATAGTCACATAAAAATGCATGCAAATAAATCTGAATTAGTTATGTCAAGATATTTCTGTATGTTAAGTGGATAATCAGATAATGCGGAAGATTATGTGTGCATACTTGAATGTGTTCTTACACATATCCCTTCATGTAGGACTTACCCTCAGCTTCTCTTGCTCGCCACTCATTAGTTGGCCTGAAATCTATAAGAGAAGAAACAATTAGGTGTTGACTCCAAAGTGAACACAATCCTTAACAGCCTTCTTCAGCAGCCATTATTATAGATATCTGAAGTAACTGAAGTATCCACCACATTCCTAATAAAGACAGTAAGAACTAAGGGTAAATTAGCTTAACATATTTTCAATCAATTAAGGGAAATAAGCTTTATCTTACACAATTTTTCTAAATTATCTATAAGAGTTGAGACCACTAGAGACATTAAACAACACAATCTTCACAGTGCTTTTCTGTTCTCTTGAGATAAGAGGTGGATCTGTGAAGGAGCTAGATGACGGCGTCATCCACCTGATTTGTGGCTGGTAATGCAAACTGAAACATTGATCCCATACAGATGGGATGTTAGGGCCACCTACAGTTAGTCAGTATAGTTATGGTCATTAGGCTCCCTGTAGTGTGGAGCCTTTGGAACTTGCATCAGACAGGACGTCTTCCATAGATCTGCAGGTGTTTTAATCTATTTGACACTGAATGGGAAACAGTTTAATGTTGGTTGATGTGTCCTGGTCTTTTCTGGATCTAGCAAATTGTACCTGAGAAAACGTGGTTAGTCCTTATGTGTATAAGAGAAAAACTACTGGAAATAATAATGATAACATGAATATCGAACCTCAGTGTTGCTAGCTTAGCAAAGGGGCAGTGTGAGAAGTGGTGCTGCAAATTCCAGTATTCTTCTTCCACACCTCACAATTTACATCAATATCGAACATTTAGTGCAAACACAAGAAGTATGAAGTGGTTTGTCTAGCAAGTTGTATGACAAGGCAGAACCCCAAGGAGTAGAAAATCATGGCCTTAGACAAGGTGCTGACTCTAATCCTAGCCACTTCACACTTTGCGATAAACAGCCCCAGTGCACACTGAACATCTGATGAAAGCAACATCACACCATCTGTAAAAAGCAGAGAAGCAATTCTGAGGTACCTAATCCAAACATGCTGCTTCTCCTACTGTGCCTTGAGATCTTGTATTTGAAAATCACCTCCAGAATTGGTGACTAGGGGCAATCCTAGCTGATGCCAACACCAATTGGAATTTAATTCAGATGTAAATCTCAGTCTGAGTATATAAGGACCAGATAGCTCACGAATCAGGGAGTGAGAACAGAGAACAGGGCGTGACCAAGGTAGGTGAGAGAGAACAGAAGAAACAGGGAAGACACAAAACACAGAAACAAGAAAAACCAAAAAAAACAACAACTTCAATAAACCCAGGCATAAATCATGACACACCCTCTACTTGAGCATGGTGTTTGTTATGGCCAATTCATGAGTAGCACATAAGTTCAATAACCGAGCACAACTTGGATTCAGTTCATTTACTTCACGTGTCAGACCAGTTTTCAACATTGTTGCCCATAAGAGCAATGAACTAGTCCATAATAACTACAAGAGTGTCCAGTTTTAATAGACTATAACTGATTTTCCTTACGTGTGGGAAAATCGACAGTTTATTAATACTTGGGTTTTATTGTTTGTATGAATTGTAATAATTGTTTTATTTGTTGGCCTGGCAATTTGTTCTATAGGTTAACATTATAAAGTGTTGAGCTCTCTTAAAATGCTAAAACAAAGAAAAGGTAAAATGGGACAAAAATAATAATACAACAGTGACTTACATTGTACATTTTAATGATCTATGCCAGTTTACACAACCCTCTCCTGTCAATTTAAATAATTCATTAACAAACCATAAAAAACTGTTCAAGGCCAGATGATTAGGTGTTTTTAGGTACTAAGTTATTGGTCTAATAGAACTTCAGAAGGTCCCTGCAGAAATTAGACCTAGTAGAGTAGAGTGGTTAAAATGAAGCCACAGTCTTCTCAGTGCTTATCAGTGGCAATTGGACTTGCTTTAAATTCTTGAAGACATTTCCCCTCTCATCTAAAAGGCTTCATCAGTTCTACTCCTTGGTGCATTTTATTTTTATCAGGTATTTAAATATTCAATCAGTCTCAATGACTCGGCCACTCATCAGTGGTTGTGGGCAGCAATTAAATAACTTTAGCCAGCATCACCAGATTTAAAAGCACATCATCACAGTGCAGTAACTTCGAATTTACTCCTTTAAATGCAAAGGCCATGGTAGACATGTATTGTTAATCAACCGCAAAAAGTCTCATACTTCAACCATTACTGACCTAACTTTTTACTGGAGTAGGAAAAAAAACTTGTAAAACACCTGTTTCATTTTGGTCACAAATTGGTGTGAAGTTGATCATTCACAACCCCTAATATTTAATGGAAGCCAAAAGAGCTTCTTATTATATTATCAAGATATCTGTCCCACTTGTCCAAATGTATAGTGAAGTTGTGTTTTGGGTCATTATTTCATGCATCATATTTTGTATGTCATTAAGCTACTTGAGCATGCTGTAGCATTAATGCGTTCTATAAACATTAGTACAGTTAATAGCCATTGCTCTATGTAGCATGGCACCATATGCCAAAGAAACCATTTTGTATGATACACACCATTTCTCATCTCTGCTTGAAAATTTGTGCTGTTCACACCCAATTTTTTTAAATAAAATATTGCAGGGACAGGAGAATGCTATGCTGGTAATTAATGAATGTATGTTGCACAGCACCCTAAAAACTGCTGGGAATGAAAGCTGGGAGGCAGAGATGAAACAAAGAGGGGGTAGAAAGCAAGAATGAGTGAGAAGATGCTGACTAAACAGGAATGCTTGCAGTCTCCACTGGGAGGCTGTACCTAAACCACTGCAGTCACCTCATACCAGGCTTTGAGAGAGGCTGAAAGATGAAGATAGAGAGAGATAGGGATGGCTTTGGCAAGCTTTGGGGACAAACAATACCCACTAAACCTCTGCTAGTGGCCCCTAGAGGCTGCGGTGTTCATAACACTTCACAAGAATTGCAATAAACATATGTGCAGGCCGTTATGCTATTTTAGTCTTACTAGCAAGTTGTGAAAATGTTGCTACCAATAGTGAACGCAGAATTGACCGAAGTCCAAGGAGGGGGCGGCTGTGGCTCAGGAGGTAGAGCAGTTGCCTGCCAATCGTAGGATCGGTAGTTCTATTCCTGGCACCTCTCGTCATATGTCGAAGAGTGCTTGGCAAGACACTGAGTCCCAAGTTGCCCCTGGTGTGTCAGGTCAGCTGCATAGCAGTTCTACCCTGAGTGTGTGAGTGTGTGTGTGCGAATAGGTGAATGAGAAGCACTGTAAAAGTGCTTTGAGTACCAATAAGGTAGAAAAACGCTATTTAAGTGCAGACCATTTACCATTGGACTTGGTCCCCTGGGGATCATAAATATTAACATATACAGTGCTGTGAAAAAGTATTTGCCCTCTTCCTGATTTTTTTGAATGTTTTTGCATATTTGTCACAAATGATTAAGATCATCAAACATATTTTAATATTACACAAAGATAACCCTAATAAATGCAAAATTCAGTTTTTAAATGATAATTTCACTTATTAAGGGAAAAAAACTGCAAAAATTGCCTTCTAAACCTAATAACTTAGCAGAAACAGCTGCAATCAATACTTTGCAATAATTCTAAATTAGTTTTTCACATTGCTGTGTATGAATTTTGGTCAACTCTTCTTTGCAGAATTGTTTTAATTCAGCGACATTGGAGGATTTTTGAGCATGAACAGCCTATTTAAGGTCATGCCACAGCATCTCAATCAGATTTAAGTCCAGATTTTGACTAGGCCACTCCAAAACCTTTAATTTTGTTTTTTCTTAGTCATTCAGACATGGACTTGATGGTGTGGTTCCGATCATTGTCCTGCCGCATATCCCAAGTGCACTTGAGCTTGAGGTCACAAACTGATGACCGGACATTCTCCTTCAGGATTTTCTGGTAGATCCCAGAATTCATGGTTCCATCAATTATATATCATGAGCTTTTGCCCAGTCTCTTTCTTATTGTTGTATCATGAACACTGACCTTGACTGTGGCAAGTGAGGGCTGCAGTTCTTTAGATGTTGTTCTGCATTCTTATGTGACCTGGATGAGTCGTCGTTGTGCTCTTGGAGTAATTTTCCCACTCCTGGGAAGGTTGTCCACTGTTCCAAGTTTTCTTCATTTGTGGATAATGGCTCTCACTGTGGTTTGCTGGAGTCCCAAAGCTTTAGAAATCACTTTGTAATGCTTTCCAGATTGATACACAATTACTTTGTTTCTCATCTGTTCTTGAATTTCTCTATATCGCAGCATGATGTGTTGTTTTTTCTTGAGATCTTTTAGCTTTGTCAGACAAGTGATTTCTTGATTCAACAGGTTTGGCAGTAATCAGGCCTGGGTGTGGCAAGTGAAATTTAAGTTTCCAAAAAATCCACTTCAGATTCTTAATCAGATTTAGATCTTGGCTTGATTTTGGTGTAAAAGGTTATGTTGACATATTGAAGTAAAGATATAATGTAAAGAAAATGTGCTGCCAGTCTAGTTTTAGGTCGTTGCTGGGTCCTCCAGCAAGACAATACTTTGTCGTTGTTCTTTTGGAAGCACTTAAACCATAAACAATTCCATGGAAAAGTTAAAGCAGCAATTTACAGCAGTTCACATTCTATGGTTATTTGTAAAAATCCCATCTGCCTAATGCTAAATGAATAGTGAGGGAAAGTTTCTGTGCATTACACTGAGAAGGCCTTGCCCTCATTAGCTCCACACACATAGCAGCTGTATTCTCCATTTCTCTCAATCTCTCTGCCTTCCACTCTTGGCCAGGGGAAAGAAAAGTGGAGCTTACTTTATAGTGACAGGCAGAGCGGCCAAATACCAATAGAGAATACATCAGCTTGGCAATTATTGGATTATCTCACGCTGATATCATTACCGCCAAGCATTCACTCCAATCATTGATTGCATTTTTCAATTTACTTCACCATTAATGCGAGTGGCCCGACTGAACAATCTTCTGATGAGTCCATGGCTCAGTCGATAAGTCCCACCCCTAAGGTGCTTGTCAAGGGGTGTGTGTGCGTATATGTGAAAGCATGTGTTTATGTATGCATGTGCAACAAAGTGTGTTTTATAGAATAATGAAGTTTTTCATTCTCTCTGCTACTTTAGGTGCATCCAATGAGGCAAGGCAGAAAAATCAGTCTGGGCCAACTTATTTTGAAGAATGGGACATTCTTATATAATGGGAAATTTTTGTTTTGGACAGGCTGCCCCCCTGAGAGGCGCCAAGGGCCAAGGTATCAGTGTCTTTTCCAAGGACACCTTGTAGCCTGGCGGGACCGGGAATCAAACCGCTCACCCTTGGGTTTTAAGACGACTGCTCTACCCACTGAGCTAACATTCCGCCCCTAAGGTATGTCACTGCCCTCCCAATATATTCTTATTAGATGTACAGAACACTGAATTTTAAGGTGAATTTAACTGTGTGGGTTGGGTTATCCCAGTTTACACACACTGTATGAAATTCCTGCTGTTTGCCTGTTGCACAAGGTAGGAGCACAGACATTCTGCATTCTGGACATTATACAGTATTAGTAGTATGAGTACATATGAAAACCCTGCTGTTTCAAACCGTACAATCTAACATGAAACACACATACAAATATGTCTATGAAGATTCTCAGTCATCCAGATCATGGTTATCCCAAATGTGCTGTTCAGTGGCAAGTGAACTTGCTTTAATTTCTTGAAGACGTTTCACCCTCTACCTAAACGGCATTATCAGTTTTGACCGACTAGCTGGAGTCAGCAGTCTGCTACTCCAGCCATGTCACAATTTTTCAGTACAACACTCTTTGTGCAATGTCTTTGACCATAACGCTCACAAGGATAATTTCCCACATGTAAGGAGGATCATTCAGCTCTGGTTTTGCATATGTTCACCATAACGGTGACCTTGTCAGCAAACTAGCAGATTACTGCATACCTGTGGCAAATGTTATAATTGCCACTAACTTGTTGATCTGAACAGAACTGATGAGGCCTTCTGGATGGTAGGTGAAACATCTTCAAGAACTTAAAGCAAGTCCACTTGCCACTGAACAGCACTTTTGGGATACACATACAATACTAAAACCTGTTGACAATGTGTAAGCAAAATAAAAAGATATTGCAGAAGGTTTTAAATCTTAATCACAGCTTTAGGAACAATTAGGGTAGCAAAGGGGGCTCACACTGTAGCTCTGCCCTTGATATGTGCAGACCTGTTGGAAGGTTTTCTTAAAAAATATGTATATAATGACATGATGACATTTTTCATTTAAAGACATTCTGCAGTCTGCACCTATATCAACTGTTCAATGCTGAAGCGCTACTTATTTTTAACAGAAAGTCTCCGGAAGGTAACAGGAGTAGAAAGTGGGTGTATAAAGCGCAAGACAACAAATCATGTGTGGTTAGCTTTAGGCAGCAAAAGCACTTTGGATAAGGCTTGGGAAAGATTGTGGGTATTTTTAAAGGTTAATACACATTCTGTCATATTCAGCGACATTTCTGTAATTCTCTTGTAGTTGTCCACTCAGAATTTGTGCACCAGCAACCAGATGTTGTGGTATACAGTCCTGTCTCTGTAAATGGTTAAAAAAGAATGTAGGCCGGAATTGATTGGGCCATCACAGTGTAAGTACAGAAAATGAACCACTGGGCCACTCTCAATTCTTAAAGGGCTGATGCGGTCAAAATATATATATAATTACAAAAATCATAATTCCACCAGCCCAAAATTACATGTGCCCATCGGGAAAATGCCCAGCCAGATTACCAGCCCAGCCCTGATATACACATGTGTATCTCACTGATTACACTACTTAGGAACCCTTTGATTACTCATCTGACAAGGTCATCAGTAAGGTGAACAGATATGAGAAGCCAGAGCTGAATGTTTCTTCTTATTCTTGTATTATTTGTGTCTTTCTGACATTGCACATTGAGGGTTATATTGGAAATTGCAACATGCTTGTGAAAACAGCAAGACTCAAACTTAAACCACTTACAACAGCTTCGCAAGAATGTATCTATTACAGTGATCGAGCTCACTACTCCAAGCTCTTTACCTTTGCAGCTGCATTAAACAAACATCATTCAACTTTCAGCTTTGGCACTAAATGTACAAACCATGCAATGTGTAATTTTAAGATGTCTGAACAAACAATCAATACTGCCGTTTTGTAGAAAGGATAGGCTCAGAGTGTAGCATTCTGGCACAGTTCTTTTTCTTGGCTCATCAACAAATCTTGAAACAGAGAAATATGGATGTGTTTTGGATGTGAACATGAAGCTCTTTACCCATCCTCTCAATGAGCAAAGCTGTCAGATGCTTCTCTTTTTATTTCCCTAATGCATTACAGGGCACTGTTACAGAGATGTGCAATATCCTCATCATTGCTCTGTGCCTCACACTGCACAAAGCTAAGCTCAAATCCAAAGGCATCTTGGTGTGCCTACAGAATGCGTATTAGCAAAAAGGTATGTGGTGTAAAATATTTCACATTTTTCTATGTAACATATTTTATTGTGTCAATTAGGGAACAATTAATGTCTACGAGTGTACATAGTGTGCCTGAAGAGTTGTGTACTGTACATGGCAACTTTATTGCTTTACCTTATCCCCTCAGTTGGTTAAATATACTGTATATGCTCTGAAGCTTAGACGTGCTTTGTGCAAGAGCTGCAATCTAAAGCCTTACCGTCTGTTCTACTGGTGTGTAGTTTTTGGAAAGGCTGTCAATACCCCTTATCACAGTCACACAGCATCTGATCCACTGCATCAAGGAGTATCACAGCTCAATATAAAGATGCAATGGGGTGGGAGGGCTTGGTGAAATGGATTGTGATCTGTCAAAATATAACACCTTGGTTGTAAAAGATCTGTACTTGAGTACTGGACCCATAAAGAGGCAGGACACTGACAGGTAAGTTTAAGATGTTTAATTGTGTTTAAAAGGAATGGAGGGAAGCATGGAGTTGATATGGTGATAAGGGGCTTTGGTACAGGGGACGGCCAGACCACACACTTTGCCTAAGATGATGGGTCCCGGGAGCAGAGGAGGCAAAGTCTGATCTCCAGCACCTGATTCAGCCTCTCGGTCTAGCCATTGGTCTTCACATGGAAGCCTGATGACAGACTGACAGAAATGCTTGCAGAAAAGTTTTTGCAGAAGTCAGCCCAGAATGTAGCAATGAATTTTGACTCACAAAATGTCCTGGGGAAGCCCATGTAACCAGAAAACATGTTGAATGAGGATTTCTGTGGTGCGCTTGGCTCACGGGAACTGTGGGAATGGCAGTTTCACCCCTGGAAGGAGGCAAACTGGTGACGAAGTCAGTGGAAATGTGTTACCACGAGTGCCTGGGAATGGGCAGCAGATGCAGAAGATCCCTGGATTTCTTCTTACAGGCTTTGGACTGAGCAAAGACCGGGCAAGCAGGACTTGCTGTGCTTGCACATATTAACTGTTCTCTTGTAAAATACTGGAGTCTAAACCTGGAGATACAACATAAGGGCAAGTAACTGCAGGAGAAATAGAACTGATGACAGGCCAAAATACATTGCTGTGAAAAAGTATTTGCTCCCTTACTGATTTTTTATTTTTTTGCATATTTGTAACACTTAAAGGACTCAGATCATCAAACAAATTTAAATATAACACAAAGATAATAGTGAATACAAAATGCATTTTTTAAATGATGATTTCATTTATTAAGAGAAAAAACACTTTCCAAACCTGTCTGGCCCTATGTGAAAAAGTAATTTGGTTTTGGAGTGACCTCAAAGTCTGGACTTAAATCTGATTGAGATGCTGTGGCATGACGTTAAACAGAACATTAATGCTTGAAAACCCTCTAATGTGGCTGAATTAAAACAATTAGGCTGAATTAAAAAAAAAATTTCACATAGGGCCAGGTAGGTTTGGACAGCATTTTTCCCTTAATAAATGAAATCATAATTTTAAAACTGGACTTTGTATTTACTCGGGTTATCATTGTGTAAAAAAAAAAAGTTGTTTGATTATCTGAATCATTTAAGTGCAAAATAAAACAAATATGCAAAAAATAAACAATCAGGAACTGAGCAAATACTTTTTCACAGCACTGTGAAACACTGTGTGGGAAAATATTTACAATTTAGGAGTGAGACATAATCCAAACTTTTTGGAAATGGGGTTGTATTGTCATGATTCATGTTCCAGCACTCTCTACTTCTGAATTTGTTCACCATGAGCATAGCCAGCTTGAGTTTTCACTATTATGGGGAGATGGCAAAGGTATTGCAGAGAGAATATTGTGTTATGCATAGTAGGTTGGAATACCTTTTGTCCGGCATGACTTAGCAAAGTCCATTGCGCACTCTGACATAATTTATTGAGATGCTGTGGAGTTTCTAGTAGAAAGAGCAGGGTGGCTCCAGGCTGCCTCAGTTCCTGTCCCCGAGATGTTTGCTGACAGTGCCCCAATCTTGGTTCCTGTTTTCTGGTGGGGCGACGATGAAGCCTCTGTTCTTGTTCCTGCTTCCACGTGGGTGAAGCTGACACATCACCAGCTCCTGTCTCTCAGAGGCAGAATCAGATGGTGCTACACTACTTCCTGCCCCCATCCTCGAGCATCCTCGTCCAGTGTCTTTGTCTGCCACCTCTGGGCACTCACCATCTATTGACTGATTGTCTCAGTTTATCTTTATCAAGATATTCACTTCTAAACATTTTTGAGTGATGCTCACTCTTCTAAATAGTCAGAGAATTTCAATCATTTGTGCTTGATTAATAGGAGCTTTTTATTTTTAATACTGACTAATACCTGAAGGGCTGTGCACAGCTTACAGAGCCTAGTAGATGGTTGAAGAGCATAGAAAGGGAGCAGAGAGAGGGACAACTGGGCGGAGCAGAGTGGATTGATTTTGAGTCTCACAATACAGTGAATATTATTATCTTAGTTCATTTCCAGAATACCATACTGCTTCGTCAGCATGTCTGTGGGCTTTACAGTTACAATCCCAAAACCAAAAACCCATCCTTTTGACAGAATGGATTTATCTGATTTGTCCAATAAGGATCTTCTGGACAAGCAAGTGCTTCATTCTTACCCAGTTGTTTCATTTTTTGTTTAGACACATATAAGCTGCTCTGTAAAAAGCTGTTTTGTGTTAACAATAAAGCAATAAAATGTAAATAAAGGTAAGTCCTCATTGAGAGGAAGTGAGTCAGGAATTAAAGCATTGAGTGGGTGAAGTGGGGTATAAATTGCTGAATGAGTTAAGTGAATCAAAGAACCAGAAGGACAGCGGCCACAACAAATGGAGCTTCCAGGAATTACTGTGAGGTCAGAAGACTAATGGAAACAACTGCTCAACCATAGTACTCTGTGACTCCCCACCCCACCACACACCCACCACCAGTCACTTTTAATCTTTTCACAGAGCTATTGATCGAGAGATAGGCTGGGATGGCAACATTTTAACCAGAGAAGCAAGCTGACAAATGGTTTGAGTTCTGGCTGCTGAGGTTATGTTTGTAAAATGTCAAGAGGTGATCTTTTCATTTTTCCGTCTTTATCTATTTGTCACAGTCTAAAATGAGCTAAATTGTGATTGATGCAGTTAAATGTGTGATCAAAAATGATTTAAAGAAGAATAAGATAGACAGTTCGAATCTGTGAGCCACATTGCATGACTGCTGTGCGTGTAGTAGGATGAGGTCCGTAAAGTTTAAGTGCAAGTGACAGAAATGATAAAACTACTGACAAAATTCTTAAAAGCTCTTTTAGCATTTGGCCTGCACTTTTAAGACCATACCTAAATTCAGCTTGTTATATTCCCATATATCACTCTTCTCCATTACACCACGCTTTACTCACCAGAAGTTTTCAGCTGTGTTGCCTCCATCAGTCTGTCTAAGGACATGTCTTGTTGCCTTATATACAATTAATCAATTTTATTGGACACGTGACCAATAAATTACTATACAATGTACAAAATATCAGACTTATTATAGATCTTACTTGGTACAATACCTTAAATACAGGGCACATCGCAATATCGTAATCCATCTCAACCCATCAGTGGGTAAAAATGTTCAATACACATTTTTCAGTATAAGCCAACAAATTCCTCACATTCAGTCTATTAAAATCTCTTCCATAACAAAACATTAATGAATAACTGGCCTCAACTTTAATTTCATATTAATAATGTGCCCAATGTAGCTAATTAAGAATCTCTTGGTTGTTCTGTCTATTTCTCTAAATCTCTTCCCTAAATCTCTCTTTCCAATTCTTCTGAAGGTATCACTCCAAAAACATGCCTTAGATGTGTCTGATACATGGTAGAAATACAATGCAAGTAAAAAGCCACAAATACAGAACATGGTTTAGTCATGAAAATACTGAAATAGAGCAAAGAACTGCCTTTGCCCGCTATAAAGTCAACAATCCAACTTAAAAGTACTTTCTTACTTCTGTGATAGCCTGCACTACTGCATATGGCTTTAAATTTAGGTAAATCTGCATCATTCTCAAGGGTTATTAGCTATTATGAGTTTCTTTTGCATTGTAACCATGGATCTAATAACATTAACTTTGATGTGTCTAAATCAGATTTACTATTTATTTTAAATGGATACTGGTGACACCACTATCAAATGTGATTGATTTGTGAGAAGAAGAAAATTCTGTCAGTGGAAAAATTATTACTAATTTAGGCTACAGAGATTTACACTACTCACAAAAAGTTAGGGATATTCGGCTTTCGGGTGAAATTTCAGGATGAACCTAAAATGCACTATAA
>JAUMHL010000029.1:271434-283662 GCA_032362345.1 Sandelia bainsii | reverse complement strand
AATATCACTGTAGTGTGAACTTTTTACGTTTTCCATAAATTTCACCCGAAAGCCAAATATCCCTAACTTTTTGTGAGAAGTGTATATTCAAGTCACATGTTCATATTAAGTAATCCCGTGGGTTGGAATGCAATCCAGTCTCCTAAATATTATGCTTCTATACAACTATACTGCAGTCATACATGCTTTTGAAGGAAACATAATGGCAACATTGCACGTAAGGTTTCTGTTAACATAATGATGATACTGTGCCTGTAAAAAGTTTTTAGCCCCCTTGGAAGTTTTCACTTTTAGTTTTTTTTTTTTTTTTACAACATTGGCCAATTTGGCTTTTTTAACTAAAATACTCTGTCATGTCAAAGTGAAAACACAGCTCTACGAATAATATTGATTAGTTAAAAATATTGAATGAAATGAAAGTAGGTAATTGCATAAGTGAGCTGGTTTAAGAAGTCATACACTTAATTAAAAGGAGATCACCTGAGTGCAGTAAATGATTTTCAAGGATTGTAGTACAAATTCACCTGTATCTGGAAGATCCAACTGATTGATTACATTCATGTGATAACATTCACTACAAAAATGTAATCGCATGTGTAACGAGGCATAGGAACATCATGTTTTAGGAGACATGGTTTGAATGTGTGTGGCAGAGAAAATCAAGAAGGTGGATTTATTTTGTAAACTAAAAATCAAAACCTGTCTGTTCAGAGGTAGATCACAGATTCTTTCTGCACTACCAGCTCCACATTTGACCTGCCGGGACAAACAAAATGGGAGAGTTGTGACATAATTGCAGAGCCTCTCCATTCTATAGTGTGTTATGGTCAGTATGAATATGCATTTCTTGCTATCATTATACATACAGTATGTACTAAACAGTCTTGTGGAACTGACAAGTAACTCACATGTCTCACATTGTATTTACATTTCTATCCTGTCTCCTTCACAATCATTCTCATTGTAGGTTTTGTCACTCTTTTTCTCTCCTTCTTTCTTTCTGTCTTTCCCCCCTCTAATGCATGCCGTCCGGTTCTTTTCTTTAATACATCAATGTACTATTGTGCAGAGGCTGCCATTTTCTGACGCAAATTATCTTCCCAAATGGGAATGTGAAGCGCTCTGCCTCCCTGCACAATCCTTTATTGATCGTTCAGTCTCATAAAAGCAGAATGGGCAAGGGCTGAGAAATAATGAAAGCGAGAAAGACAGGCAGATAGAGAGAGAGAAAAGACAGTCCATCTGTGCTGACAGGGACTTATTTTCCCTGACTCTGAGGTCAACTTCTAGTCAGTATTTTGTATGGTGATTTAACAAGCACTTGTGTTAAACCGGTTTATTGTTGGCAACTTCTTGGTATATAATATCTTTTACCGTCCACATTTTAAAAGTGCCCTTTGTTTTAATACCCAGGATAAAGATAATTACCCACATTTTTCATATATTTTCTGTGTTTAAAGGAATCATTCAATATTTTGTAAAATAAGCTTGAGAGGCTCAGTATCGTAGGTCTGTATATATCAATATCAATATGAGCAGGTCTGTATATTACACTTGGAGTCAGGTCATGGTTAGCAGCTCACACTAACCAACCCTGAATATGCAGTTTAAAGTCGTCATGAAGTTGTATAAAAGACTATGGGGCTGTCTCTTTCTGGTGTGGTTTCATGTGGTACCGATACTTAGTCTGTTAAATGGACTCCTAAACAGACAGACTCCTAAAAACTAGGCTTCCATACAACTAAACTGTATTCACAAATATGCTGTATGCTACATCTTAGGTGCAATGTGCAATATATTATGTGTAATATTTATAGACACCACATTTTTTATACTCATTTAGTTACTGTATGTGGTGCAGATTGTGTGTGTGATCTATGTGCATGTGAGAAACTGAGGTATGAGTGTGTCTAATTTTAATTTTATTTATTATTCATAATGTGCACTCTAAGGATAGCTTCTAAATTTCGTTGTACTTGCATTACAGTGACAATAAACCTGAATCAGATTCAGACCATATGTTCACAATTAATGTAAAAGACAAGTCACAAATACAGTGATCTCTGATATTTTTGCTTGATATGATATTTTGTTGCCTAAGCTCAACCTCACACAGGACTCCAAACTCAAACTTGGGTCCTGAACATTCTACACCCTCCATCCAACCTCCATCATTACCCTTGCTACAAAAATTGTGGTTGTAGTTTAGTTGCATAGGAACCTGCCAGAAGACAGGGTTGGTTAAATGATTTATTCCACAGAGGAATATTGATCATCAGATTGAGACAAGTCTCACAGCTTCAACTTCAAGCGCTCACACATTTAAAAAGGTTCTCTTCAATGCAAGCTCTTGTATTACCTTAATGATCTTATCTCTTTGTTGTACTGTGTCCCCTGCACTATGGTTGCTTTAGCCAGCCTAAGAACATTGGTCATTGGCCTTACGAATGTTCCTGCCAAATGTGTGGTGATACATGGAGCAGCATTTATAAACTAAGTACCATCCTGGTGATGTGAAACTTCATGTAACATAATACTGACTTCTTTGGTATTTAGTCTTTATATGCATTCTCATTCACATGCACAAGCAAAAACAAATCCAGGACACGCTCATGGAAAACCAGCACCATATATTTACTGGAGGTCACAAACTCTACAGGGAGCATTTAAGCTATCCTTGAGCTTCCCAATTATATATCCCACCCATCACAAGATTTCTGTCTGCACTACTGTTATCATGTCATGCCTCGACAATTGCAAAGCCTTGTTCACCTGCCTCAGGAAACCATCATGGCTCCCATCACAATGTCCAAGGAGCCTGTCCATAATTCACCGTCTAAGGACAAGCACCAGGACCTGTCCCTAGCTGCTGCTGTCATTACCACAGATAGTTTATCAGCATCATGCAGAACAGCTTCAGACTTCACATTTTCCCTTCATGTGATGCAACTTGTTCCCTCAAAAATAAGCAAGAGAAATAATGTGAAAATTGAACATAGGGGACGCCTGTGCAATCATTACAACAACTCCCCAAGGGACACTCCTCCTAATCGGCCTCATTGTTCATGGTGACTCTATTATTGTTGAGTGAGCATCACGTCTTGTTTATCCACCAGGGTGGGCTGTACTGTAAACATGTTGAGAATAATTCAAGGACTTTCATATTCCCCAGAAGATGAAAAGGACATTAGACATGGAGCTGTTGGCTGGCCATTAGGTACTATGCATGTTCTGCAAATAACCAGGTTAAACATTCAAATGTGTGCAATATGTAAAAGAACCAGGAGCTAAACGTGTTTGTCTTCTTTCATTAACCTGAAGAAGCATCAAATAGTAACAGAGAAACAAAAGCTAAAGCCATAACATGAAGGGAGTACCAAATGAATTATTCAGTTTCCTGTTATGTTTAAATTCTTGAGTGTCTAGATTCATTTGAATAAAATAAAAGGTAAAATATCGATTTTCAGAAGTAATGATACACATGTCAGGTACAGCAAGTAGTGTGAAACAATTCAAACTCAATGCCTCAAGTTTTCAGTTTCATAGAAGTATAGTAACCACAGCTGTATTTTAACTCCATGAACATGAACGGTTTCTATACTGCACACACAGACACACACACACAGCTCTCATCAGATTGAGTGACAGTTTACAACAAGCAATTAGTTGTGCATGAGTGGGAGAAAAATGAATATAGTGTAGAAAACGAAATTTGTCAAACAATCTACAGTGTGTAGTCAGAACATGACAAGAAGGAAGACAGAAAGTACTCTAAAAACCTTAAGTAAGTGTGTGTGTGTGTGTGTGTATTAAAGGTAAAGCTTGAAGGTCTAGGAAAGCCAGTGATTTTATGTTCTTTGCATGTGCACAGTTGGGATAGGGATGGGAAATGTTTTAAAATTAAGGGTGGCACCTTTGGACTTTGAAGTAAATGAGTTACAAGGTGTTTCACTCTTGGACTTTATATATATATATATAATAACTGTAATAGTGTGTGTATATATAATTGTTTACAATAAGCTATGCCAAATGTGTATTCTGAAATAATAACAATTATTAATTAAATGTGTTATTACTAAATCAGGCCTGATTTTCTATACTTTGTTACTGGTAATGTATCCAGTACTGAGGTTAAACCAACAATGAATCATGTCTATTAACCACAGACATCCAAATTTGTTCAAAAATGAATAAAAAAACAGTGAGGTACACCACTGCACTTGGTGACATTTTTTTTCACAAAAAATTGTGCTTGAGCTCTTTTGTCAAAAGCTCCAAAGCTAAAAATTTGCCGTCACTTTTTATTGGTGTGTGAGGACGTGACTGGAAAACAGGATGGACAATTATCTGCTTTCATAAAAAGCTACTTGGAAAAAATTGTATGTGATGTTTCACATGAGAAAATACTTAAAGGAGTCTTGTACCACTGAACTTACTGTATCTAACAGGCGACCAGTCTGTCAATCTAACAACAATATTCATTGTGTTAGTTTCCATGGGTAAAAGTAGCCCAGTATAGTGTGGTACTGGAAAGAGAGGAGAGCAGCTGCCTGTTAAAACCCACAATCAAAACCAGTCACAGCAGCATTTTCAGCAAGACAACATATTTGCTTACATTACGTCATCTTAAAAAAAGAAATAGTCTCCTTAAAGGTTCCTAAGTTTGAATTGCCTCTGAACCAGCTGTGTTGTGTTTTGATCCTTCATTACTGCTAGTTAACATGAGCTTCAGCCAACATGCTGCAGCTGACTGATATATTTATAAAAGAAAGAAACATTTTGATGCAAGGATGCAGGAAGTCACATATATTACATTCTCATAGTAAAAAACGTCTCACAGTGGACTTTAAATCCAGTCTTTTATGGGAAAGTCCTGTGTTATTTGGACCCAGCCACCCACCCCGATCATTATAAAACTATGTGCCTCTAAATACTACATGACCATGTCATGTTTCATACAGCCACTGGACGTCTCCCAAATGTACCATGTCTTTGTTCGTCGTTTTAAGCCGCTGGTACAAATGACAGTTGCATAGTTAAACCCAAAATTATCCCCTTTTGAAATCAAACCAAACTCTGAACTTTTCCATTGAAATGACTGAAACCAAAAGTGTTTATTGTTTAATTGCTTCCAAAAGAACAAAGACAAAATCTATGTCTAATTAAGATATTGTACTGATGTTTACTGTGTGTGATGTTGAAACAAAAGGCTAATAATTAGGTGTTTGACTGTATTTTACAGGACACTCTTCCAACACACTCGTCTGATGTGTTTCCTATGTTTAATATGTCATTTTTCCACAGAAAACAACTGTTGTTGATCAGAGGCTATGGTGAATGGCTAAATTCTTAAGAATGAAACAAAACTTGTGCATCAGCAAGCCACAAATTCACTTTGTATCTGAAGGCCGCTTACTTGTTATCTCTGACAGAAAGAACACTCACGGTATGACTTTCAAAGAAGCTGATCTGCAGTGCTCTGTTTGGCTGCCAGATGATAAGATTTACCTGATATTGTGATCTATTTTGTAACTCCACAATGTCATGCACAAAATTATGACACAACATATCTGTAAAAACTGTACTAGAACTTAAGACAATGTGCATTATGAAAACAAAAAAAACACTTTGCAGTGAATGAAAGCAGGTGAGAGAAGTAGAGAAAAGGTGTGGGGTGGGAGCAGTGAATAATAAAGTGAGAGGGAGTGGAGAGAACAAGAGCTTCCTTCTCTAATTCCACAGACCATTAAATTGTAATTTCAATGCTTGATATATTTATGCATTAAAACATTACGGCCGCCTACCCAACCAATTACTATGCAGACTGAAGTCTTGCTGTCCACACACCCTGCCTCACAGGCAGGAAGTGGAAAGATAATATGCATGAAATATACAGTCACCTCCACACAACACCACACCAGGCTCTACAAATGAGAGAATGTGATACAGATTGGGATTTCCGTGTGCTTAAATATTCAGTGAGTTCATAATATCATACATACAGTAAATGACCACAGTATGAATGTCTCAGGTTACCTGCTGCCGCTGTACTGTATTTCTTGCTGGTAAGGTACCAAACACATGACATGCAAGAACATTTTTGTAATCTTACTAGAGTATTGATTGGACAGTTTATTTCTCTTTTGAACACGACCCAAGAGTGTGGTGGACGAACCCGATTCAAACCCAACAAGCATATTATATTTCATGTCCGAACCCATTGCAGTTGAGTTTATGCAGCGCTTTGTTGTGTTTCAGGTGCATCCTTCATGCATAAAGAAGCATCAGTGTCCCCTGACCATCGAACAAAGCAGCCATTTAAGTGCTCCAGCATCTCTTTGTTTGGTATAGTCATGTTATGAACTGCAATTACAGCTACTTAGTCTGAAGTTTGACCAAGACCTACCTGAACCCAAACATGCCTGAACCTGACTTGAAAACCTGGGTATCGTCCCATCCTGTTTGTTTCACTAGCTAATTCTTACGAAAAACGTCTTTCTGATTCACAGACTTGATCACCTGTCACTTTTTCTTTACTGTTCCTGGGTATGTGGGTGTTTGTGAGACTTAAATGTTAGCCTAATCCATGCCCCCCACATGCAATGGTTTGACATTGTTAAATACTAAAATATAACTTTCTTTAGCTAATGTAGTCTTTGTAATCTGAGTTGCATCCATATATTGTACGCTCCACAAAATATATAGAGTAAAACTAAGTAACAAAATGAAATGTAAATTTGTTAAATGTAGGAGGTAAAGGTCTTTACGTATCCACTCTGAGGCCCTCAGACCTGACACCGGACCCAAGTCAGGTTAGGTCCAGATTTGACTCTGTCTAGTCAAGTCAGGCCTCCTTTTACTCTCTCAGGTCTCAAGTCTCAGTGTCAATATGTCCAGGACCCTAATGTATCTGAATGAACCCCGAATCTGCACATTGTCAACTGCTGATGACGTAGTGTTCTTACCATTATTAGGCTATAATGTTGTTCTTTTCCATCGTGGCTGCTTGTTAATTAATTAATAGCCTATCAGTGATCATTTTAATTATTGATTTGTGATTAATCATTTAAATGACTGATTGTGTGATACTGCACCTACAAAAATATCTGAGTAATATTGCCATAGCTAAGTATTTTTGATTTCTTCCAGATGTCTCCCACAATGAAATTTGCTGTGAGAGAAATTCATGTGTGTGTGTGTGTGTGTGTGTGTGTAAGAGAGCACGAGAGAGGCAGAGAGAGCGAGTGTGTGCTCTCAGTTCATGTCACACAATCCATCAATGGCAGCTCTTGTTGCGGGTGGATCACTGCGGGTTACGGCTGCGCTCCCTAAGCATTGTGGGAGCTTGATGTATGTGCTGTCGACTGGCAGTTAATGAAACAGCAGCTCGAGCAGCCAGCCTCCCTTCCACTGCTGCTCCCTCTCCCCTCTCCACTGTCCTCCTGCTATCTCCACCTCTGCTTCCTCTCGTTTGTCTCTTCCCTTCTCATTTTCTCTTTATCTCCATAAACAAAGGTCTTCTTGGTGAAAAATCTCTCAAGGGATTCTTGTCTTTCTGCCAACTATCAACAACAATAATATAAACTACTGATTTTTCCATATTTCACTTTGTTTCAGTATACAGTTTTAAAATGTTATATTTTTCTTTTTGAGAAATTAGCATCAGCATAGGGTAGCATTTAAGTTTACTCAAATATTATTTACTTGCTTCATGGCAGCTGCATAGGATTTCATGTTACAGCTTCCTGTGCCTATAAGAGCAATAATGTTTAATCACTGGTGAGAAAGTCATTCTCACATAAAGAGCACATCTTCTAAAAATAATTAGATATTAATTGCGGCCAAAAAAAAATCAATGGTATATGTGGGAAACTGACTAATAATAATTAACACACTGCAAATTACTTAGTGCATCAACCTAATTATTCTCTGCATTCACAGCTACTATGTATTTTAGTGGGTGTGAAATCGGACAGACAGAGCATTGAGCAAGGCAGTGTGGTGGAGGAGTGGTCAGCACTGCTGCCTCATAGATAGAGGTTCACCAGTTTGAATCCTGGCCAGCCAGCAGCGGCTTTTCCTTTGTGTTTTTTTCCCCATTCTTGCATGAGTTTTCTCTGGGTACTCTGCTTTACTCCCACAATCCAAAGACATGTTCGCACGAAATGGCTAAATTTTGCATTCTGATTTTTATGGTTATAAAACAAGCAACATATACCATGTTGATTAGTGTGCTTCAGCTGGTAGGTTAGAGAGAGGCTCATGCATGATTTCCACTTTCCCATGGATGGACAAGGATGCGAACTATGGATGCCAACTGCCCTATTCATACTACAATTGGGGAAATTCAACACATGCAGAATAGAAAACATAATTTGTTCATTAGTTCATTAGTTCACTTGGCACATTGACTGATGATTGTTGGCTACATCTTGGTGTAAGGTCTGTTGTAATCTTAGTTGTAGTATAGTTTTAGTATAGTTTAAGTTTATGTTTAGTTTCTATGTTTAGCTTGAGTTGTCTTGTGTTGTCTCTGTATGTAGCACCATGGTCCTGGAGATCATTATTTCATTTCACTGTATACTGTGTATATTGTTGAAATGACAGTCAACCTTGACTTGATTTGACTTGACTTAGAAATATACAGTATAAACCTACATTTGGTAGAGAAAACAGTTCAATTCTATTCTATTCAGTTTTATATAGTATATATATATATATATATATATAGTTTTTTATATCCAGTGTGTGTTGGATTTTCACTAGAATTTCTGAGTTAAGTTTTATTAAGCATTATTGTTGATGTAAAGTGATTCAGCAACACTGACTGGCTCACTGTTCAAAGATACAAGACACAGCCAAGTAACAGAATGTGACTGCCGGAGAAGAGAGACAGACATAATGAGGGGATGACAGACGGCCAGCAGTCTGATGTTGATCGGTACACATTGATCTTCTTGAAATAAAATCATGGATAATGGAATAATGGAGTGTTAAGTCTCAGCTTTAATTTCAGTAGGAGATACGGCGACTCTTAAATTAATTTTTTCCTGTAGTACATTTTGTGGAAAAATCCATTTTAGTAAATGGATCAAGTGACTCAGAATCATGGAAGGTGTTGGATATTTGTCACCGAAAAAAAAAACCTCTCTGGTTGCTATTGCCATATGTTTATTGATGAAATGTCATTTAATGAATTTTGGTGCATTTGGCTAAATCTGGACATGCTCTTGTATCCAGTTGTTTCTGTCAGCATTGAAACCATCAATAAATGTCCCTGTGCCAGTTGTACTGGTGGTTATATGTACATGTGCAAGTCGTACTGTAACAGAACCAGCACCAGGTTTGACAGATGAGCCAGTGCTCTGGGTCATTTCTTCACACTTCCTTCCTCTCCATTGTTTTGATATAGGTTGATTTATGTTTTCATCAGTCCATAGAACTTTGTTTTATGTTCACGTGAACTGCAACCTGGCCTTTCGGTTTTTGTAATTTACCAAGGCTTTTCATTGTAAGCAGCCTGACCACTCAGAGCAGGAATAAACACTTTTTGGACATGTTTGGACAACTAACTGTATAACGTTCGTATTAGTTTGTTGAAAGCGTCCTAAGGCCTTCTGACATGACAAAGAAAAAACAGGTTAGTTGCGCTCATTCTTCCTGTGCACCACTTGCCCTGCTAATTAATACAGTATGAACCTAAATAAAGACAGGCTTGGGGGTGGGAGGATGGGGCTTGTCAACTAATGTGTTACCAGGGGATACACTGTTTACTCCACCAGCACTCCACTTCTTCCTCCTCCCCCTGTGCCCCCTGAGACCAACAGATAACCACAGATGCAGACAGAGATGGATGGAGTCACAGTGAATTCTTTTATCTTTTTTTTTTCAGGGTTTGGGTGGGGGAGGGGGGTGGAGGTAGTAAACTGAGCACTGCAACACACCCTCAGTAGGTTAATCAAAAGACTCAGACATCACTTAAACAATACAGTCCAGTACCAGATTGGTACTCATTTGACAATCAGTTTGATGGACTTGATTATGCATTATTCTTATGAACTTCCTGTTTTATTTTGAAATATTTAGTCACTTCCTGTCTGGTCCTTCCTTTATCTCTGGTCATTTTACATCCTTAATCAGTCTAATTCAATGGTTCTCAAACTATGATACACGTACCACTTGTGGTACACAGGCTCCCTCTAGTGGTACGCAGGAACACCTGAGAATTTACGAAAACTAAATAATAACATTAAAGACATAATACTACAATAGTTTACAGGTGAACTGTCTTCCGCTCACTGGACAACGTCTGACTTTTATACACTTTACATCTCCATAAACATTATTAACAGCATTAGAGTCGCAACATCGCATCTCGAATTACAAGTGTTAGTTTAAACTATACAGTGTTTTCATTCACATGATGTTGTAGCAGAAATCTGGTATCTGAACGTCTGTCAGAAATTAGAACCATGTCCAGTTTGTTTGGGGACATTTAATTCAGACACATGTGAGCAGACAAAACACAGGTTGGTAATAACATCGCTAAGTCAGACAGCTGTACAGCTGTGTTCAGTTCACCCGTTTGATCTCTCAGGTTGTTTTTACGCACGGTCACATGGACAGAAACAGTCTTATTCACAGACATCGCTGAAGTCTAGTCGCTGAATTGTCGATGATTGTTGCTGCGTCTGATTGGTGAAACTAATGTGTAGAATAAAATATAATATCTATATATAATAGAATATCAGATTGTTTGCTTTTTTTATTTATTAATTTTTTTTTTGGCTGGCTTTTGACCACAGCCTGTATTCTGATCTCTGCCTCTGCCTGAACTCACTCACCTGGACTGTAAGTCTGATTCTGATGCTCTGTTTTGCAGCTCTATGTGGCTTTAGAACCCTGATATCTGCCTCTGGCCACTGTGTTCTACCTGCTCTTCTGTTGAGGACTTCTGATGTGTTTTTGGAAAAGAATTCTCTTGGAATTCTTTGGAACTTGGATTGTGAATCTGCACTTTGAGAGGATTGTTTATGAATCAAGGATTACTTTGTCATTCTTTTTGTTTAACCTGTTTAACAGAAGTGTGAAGGGGAGTTTTGGCTGTGTGTTGTGCTCTCACTCCATCCATGTGGCAGATGCCAATACCTGGAAGCTGCCATGTTGGGCACACCTCTCACCTGATCTCCCTGCACTCTGTTCTGCTCTGGCTGCTTCTCTCAACCACTCACACAAAGAGAAAATTATTTCAGAGACCTACGTACCTCTAGAGAAGTGTAAGCTTTTGTTTGTTTTGTCCCTGTTTCTTTAAGAGATCCCCCAAAAGATTCTTCCTATGCAGCACATCTCTGATCAAAGCCTACAGATTGTGGAAGTGATGGGACCAAAAAGTCTGTAGACTTTTTTTAGACTTTTTATATAAGCCTTCAAGTTTCCAAATGACTCACACTGAGTAGGTCTTTTCAAAGTCGCAGCCTATTTAGTACAACATTCATTTGTTATGATAAATTAAATGAATTGAAGAAGAAAGTTTTTATACAGCATAATGCAGCTGTGGACAACACACTGTAAGGCCAATGTACCAACATTCCTGTTTAAAGAAAATTATTTTTCACGCTCATTTGCAGTTAGTGCAATCACTGGTTGGAAATTGTTACAATGTTATTAGCTATAGTCATAATCATTCCATACTCAAACATCAAATGATGGAACAGCTTAAATTTTCAACAATGATTGTGATTGTATTGGAGGACACAGAGAAATTAAGCTGCCCCTCAGGTCAGAAAACACGTCTGTGTGTTCTAAAAGATTTGAACAGGACAGCTACATGAGTTTGCTTTGCTTTTAATAGGCAGCAGTTATTATACACAGGGCACAAGAGGTAGTTGCCTGGCAAATGAAGGTGCATTAATATTACTTACTTAACATGTAAGTGACTGAACAAACATCTAAAGTGTAAAAGTGTAAGATGAGAAGAATATGCTACCTGGAGATGTAGGTACATGGGGATACACCATGTATCTTTGAACAGACATTCATGTTAAGAAGTTCAACACTCTGTCCACCTCTCTGCTTCTGGTTCTGGTAGTAGTATGTTGGATGTATGTGTGAGGGATTACTGTGCCTGGTACATTCATCAAGCTACTCGGGGGCAGAGGTGGGTAGTAACGAGTTACATTTACTCCGTTACATTTACTTAAGTACGTTTTTGAAAAAAAATGTACTTCT
>JAUMHL010000029.1:237319-260698 GCA_032362345.1 Sandelia bainsii | reverse complement strand
AGGAGCAGCAGACGAGGCACTGGGCAGGTTGGTAGGACCAGCAACCACAGCTCCAAGGCCGAGGATACCTGCAGAAA
The DNA here is from genome assembly GCA_032362345.1 of Sandelia bainsii. Lineage (NCBI taxonomy): Eukaryota > Metazoa > Chordata > Actinopteri > Anabantiformes > Anabantidae > Sandelia > Sandelia bainsii. Next base: position 260,621 of record JAUMHL010000029.1, on the reverse strand, counting down.
TATATATACATATATATATATATATAGAGAGAGAGAGAGAGATAGAGAGAGAGAGAGAGAGAAGCACAACTAGGGGATATATATATATACTGTATATACAGCTCTGGAAAAAGAGACCACTGCATGAAAGCTGTGATCAGGGAATTTGGGAGTTATGTTGTCAGTAGTTTATAGAATAAAACTAAAATGTTAATGTTAATTTTACTCAAACATATACCTTTAAATAGCAAAATCAGAGAAACTGATAATTTTGCAGTGGTCTAATTTTTTCCAGAGCTGTACATATAAGAAGCAGATCATAAAAGAAGTGAATTGGACCAGTGTGGATGATTTGAAAATGTGCAGTTCATGTTCAAACAAATGAGTTTTCAATCTTTATCTGGAGGCTGATGGATCTCAGTGGTGAACTGAATTTTGATTCAGCTGAACTGTGATGAGAACCATGATATCAGTAGCGGAGATAGAGCGACAACCCACTCAGCTTGTTATTTTAAAGTAGCTTCACTAGCTTTGTACATATCACCACACTATATTATTATGGAACAGAGCTTCTGGCACTAAAGAGAGGTTTACAGGTTGCTCTTCTAGCCAGACCTCGCTAGTAAACTGATTGTGGTTCAGATTTTTGTAAGGGCGCACTCTGCACTGACAACTCAAATATTCAACTTTCATGTCTTGTTGTAGTTTTGCCGCAGTATGATCAAGGTCAAACCACAAAACATTTCTCTCTTATTTATTTATTTTTATTTCCTCAGGAGCTTGGTACAGCTCTGGCTCCACAAAATTGTAAATGCTTTTCACTTCAGTGTGCTATTGAAAATGTCACAGTCTTTATCATATTTTACTCTGTGTGGTGTACAAAATCTTACAGGGTTTTTTTTACAGGTCAAGAACACGTGTTTGGTGCTAGACACTGGACTCAGAGTTTTCTAGCTTCTTTGTTGTATGGTCACATATGTGTATTAGTAGCTTGGCCCATAGACTTTACATTGCGATGGCTTCATGATGATAAAAACTACTCTTCTAGGCTCTGGGAAAGTTTCACAGATATCAAACCTCCGGCATTAAAAATTCTTATTAAAGGTGTGCCACAACATAACTTCTACAATAACACCAGTATAAATCTTTATGTGATAAAGTGTCATTTCACAATATCAGTGATATAGAGAAACAATAATGTATGACACATTTATGTTCCCTGGTGCACACAACAGTAACACAAGCTCAATATCTGAGATCAAGAGCGACATGTCAGTCTCCAATGACAATTTAGTATGTGGAAAGGGAGCTACTTCAAGAGAATGCAAGTTTTCCCCAAGTATATTTCTCCTGTATGGAGAGCACATGTGCATAACAAAAGGCAGCTGAATGAGAGAGCTGAGGCTGATACTAACATCTAACGGGGCGACACTAGTGCAGTAGGTAGGGCATTCAACACTTGTCAATTGTCTATGAATCCCATGGTTGGTGGTTCCTGATCCCTCCCTGAATCCTGGCCACATGTCAAAGTGTCCCCGGACAAGACACTGAACCCTTGGCACCTAAAGGGGGCAGCCTGTCTCCAAGAATCTCCCCAAGAGGATTAATTAAGTTTCAATGATTATTATTAAACTAACAAAACAGTGCTCCAAACAGTTTGCACTGTCTATGGGGTGTGTCTCTCTCCACTCTCTTGTCCTCTCTCCTCCTGCAGTGTCAACCAGCAGCTACATGAAAACAGCCAAAAAATCACAAAAAGACATTCAGAAATCAGTGTTTTCTGTCACTACACAGTTAAAATCTGTAAGCCATCCAAAATAAGTCAGATTGCATGTACACATGGATTTGCAGTAACCATGTTTCTTAAGTGCATGTAATCTCTATTGCCAGACTGTTCAAGAAAGCTGCTTTCTCTGTGTGACCTGGTTATTTGAGTTCATGCAAACACAGTCAGGGACAGTAACTCACTGGAAAAGAAGGATGGAAAATGCCCTTCATTTGTTTGCACTAATAAATGCTGCTGCCTGCATGCTGCAATCATTGAAAAAACAATGTTCAGTATATTTTTTTTCTATATCCTTATAGACATCATTAAGATACCTTGGAGCAACAAGGTAGGGGTTGTGCAGTCCCTCAAATAGATAATATCAGTCAATATTGATAATATCAATATGCAGATGTTTAGCATCTAGACTGGTGATTTGTCTGGGATGTACCCCGTCTCTCGCCCAGTGACCACTAGGACAGGCTCCAGCACTCTTCTCTTGTGACCCTTAAGAGGACAAGCAGATAGGATGATAGATGGATGGATGGATTTTTACAAAGTGTCACAGTACAATAGTTAACTAAATTAGTGGACTGACTGACAGACATTTCCATGCACAGAGCCGTTCCACTAGCATGGTTAAACACCATCTCCATACCACCATAAATATGCAATGATGATGTTGCCCAAATCAACTGCTGCTCCTCAGCCATCACACTATGAATTAACGACAAATGTCTTTCTCTTGCCACTATCCATCCACCCACCACATGTAGCCTACTTGGACTTTCTTACTTACCCAGTCATCTGACTTCCAGATCCACCTGCTTCCCAGCAGACCTGGACTGCAAAGTAGAGCTGCTGAAAAATCAAACAAAGAAACCCATTCCCAAGGTGTCAGCCAATTCAGTGGCATGAATTCATAGGTGTTCCCTGCTTTCTATTGTATAAATCTGAAGCCAGAAATTGCATTTCACACTTGTTAATTTGACCTTTTGAATATGCTTCCAGCTAGAACAGCCATCAGCCTCAGAAAAATGCTAGAGAGGTAGCAGTGCGTAGTGCGTAGTATGATACTTGTCATCAGAGTACCCTCAGAGAAAAACTCCAATACGGTAGAAGAAATACCACATTGGTCATATATGGACAAAATTAGTTAAACTGCTCAATATTTGCAAAAGGTCGAGCTACTGTACTATAAAGAATACAGACTGGATTTACATTCAGGGTTTATTTGTGTGTGAATATCATGTTTGATCTTTCAGAGCTATTTGTGGCCTAAAGTTACAGTGGTGAAGTGAGCCATAGAGAGGAACGTTCTAAAGACTGTTAATATCCTTGTCACAGAGTTAAGGTCTTTCCTCATCTCTCCTCCTTCTGTCTTCTGTCTGGCTGGATTTCAAAACCATACTCCAAGCTGTGCCGGAAAGGAACAAGCTGCCAACATGTTGATGTAATTTCTCAGAGATTGATGTTTTTTAGATATGTCTTGACTTGGCCTTTTAGAATCAAACAGCCATCTTATTTTGTGAATGCAGACTGCTGCGGAAACTGATCCAGAGACCCTAATCAGTTTCTTCACTGCGTGTTCATTTTTCAGTGGCAGCCCACAGCCAGAATCAGTCACTAACCATTACCAGTGTAGTTTAACATTCAGCTACAAGTTTCATAAGCAAGAAAGCTGAAACTTTAATCGAATGCTGAAGTCAGCCTGGAGTTAATCTTGATCCATAACATACTGCACGTGCCAAAAAACCTGCAAGGCAGAACATACTTTCACAGAGAACTCTATACTACACTGTGCCTCAGTTCTGGACAGAACAATAAGTATGTTCTGTGGACTTTCTGTTGTTTCTCATGGTGATAGGTCCAGTTTTTCAAGTTTTAGTGAGAACGATACCAGTGGTTTTGCAAATTTAATTCACTGAGATCCATCAGCATCCAGACAAAGATTGAAAGGGGGGTGGAGCTCCACTGTTTTAACAAGTGAGTTGTTGCTTGTTGTTTCAGGGGAAGCAACAGAAAAAGAAGTTTACTCCTGGAGTTTAGTAGTGAATATATTGCTTTTCCTCTTCCTGTGTTAAATAACAGCATACCTCAAAGTTTAAACGGTGTAGATTCAGCAGCATCGAGTGCGGACAGATCTAGTGTGTCTGGCCTGTGGGCATGTAAAAATGTTTGCGGGGGGGCACACAGTCAGAGTGACTTTTGTTTGGTCTTTGTGGTCATTTTAACTACAGCATCTGTTTGTGTAGCACAGCACAAGAAAAACACTAACACCTTCATCTACTTCAATGGCTTGTACAAAACAGTACTTTGAGAAATAGAGAAGTCCACCTCCATGCTTAATGTTTGGAACTACATGGATTTTAAAACAGAAATGGTGGGTGGATTTGGCCCATGGGCCACCATATGGGGGGCTCTGATATACAGCGTGACCACTGGTCTCTGGCTGTGTATTGCAGCTAGAGTATCTGTTTCTTCAATTTAAGTCTTCTAGTGATCTGCAAAGCTCAGTATTATCAAATTTTCTAACCCTGGCAGAGAGTGACACGAGCTTAAGGCACAACACCCCTGTCAATTGGATGTGATTTTAGAAAAGGCAATGAAGCAGTGCTTGTGTTTCTGCAGCAGCTCCTGCCTGTCCTGGCTACAATTGGCCTGGAATTTAATCTTTTCTACTGGTACTTTGTACATTTATCTACCAGTGGTGGCCCGTCAATAGAGGGTGCTGGGGCACCGCCCCATCTGTCGCACAGGAATCACATAAAATAAATTAATAAAATAATAAAATAAATACATAACATTATTTTAGAAAAACATGATAATTTAAACAAATGAGCTATACATTATACAGACCATGAGTACTAGTAGTTTAAAAATGTTCTCTCACTCATTTACCGCGACTGAACGGTCGTGTGACGTATTTCCTGTTCCTTTGGGGCGCAAAAATCCTTACAGACTCTCGTTATAACTGGTACACTGGAACTCCCTCCATTACAACGTATAGGAGAACCTTGGACCGCCCCCAAGGCTGGCGTCACAGCTCCTGACCAGGAAATTCAAATGGAAATTCACCGTGGCACTTGTGTTTTGTCAGCTGGAGGAGCTTTTTTTTTGTCATGGAGAAAACAAATTCAGGCGCTAAAAAGTTAACCGTTCCACAGAGGAACCCCACAGGAAAAGCTTCGCCTTAAAGAACTTGGACCAGACCAGCCGGACATCAAAATCAAACAACGAACATCAGACACACTCGGTCTTTCTCCAGAAACTGGTATGAGAAGAAGTCCTGGTTAACTGTCTGTCCTGAGACCGGAGCTTTGTTTTGTTTCACCTGCCTCCTCTGTCAGCTACCAGGAACAGAACAGGGGTGATATGGGGTTATCGCGCATCTGAAAACTGACTTGCAAAAGTGCGCACCCCCAAAAAATAATTTCACTAGCCACCACTGGTATCTACACCACACTGAACTGCACGTCAGTTATCCCTCTCACACATATCTGATGGTATCCAGGTATCTACACTGCCTGAGTAATAGTTTGACCATCATTTAGTCCAAAGAAGAAAACAGAGTTTGCAGCTCACCGATCACAGATTCTTTCATATACCAAAGTCCTAGAGGCCAGGTAACAAGATGCCAGTTGGTCATTAAACATCAAAATGTTTGGGGCTACAGACTGTACTGTACATACAAGGTGTTTTTTAATGTACATTTTTAAATGTAGGACTATAATACAATATATAATATTTATTGTTGGTACTACTATATATAAATACACATGATGCAATAAACACATTCAGTGCAGTTCTGCAAACTTCTCAAACTTTTATTCAGTACCAACATATCATGTATATATGACCTGCATCTTGTGGTCTGAAAGGTGTGCAACACCCAGTAGTCGATAAACTCCAAAAATTACCTTCAGCATTGGCAAATTCAATGACAGGGTTTTTAGGTGCACAGCAGTTGCACTGACTCGACACTGACGGGCTCTGCTGATGGAGTAGGCATGACTCCTGTGATGAAACAAGTGCTATGAGTTCATTCTGTGAGGTACATCAGGGTGAACAAGTTAGTGGAAGTTACTGTTTCATGTTTCATATCTAACCATCGTAATAATCCTCTATCAATCAGTGAGGCACCGTCTTTGTTGGGGTCCCCAGGTTTAAAGCCAGACACAGTGAGTGGTGAGGCCATGCTTTGAGGTTCAACCACTTGATATGCGAAATCTGTGGCTGTCGATGTGCTGCTTCCCACCCAGAGATCAATACATGAGCAGAAGGCAAACTTTACCCCAGGCAAGTGCATAATCAATAGTCATGTGGGTTCTCACTAATTAAACTGCCACATTAATATATCTCTCATGGAAATCTACCTCTGGATAAGAAGGGTGGAGGAGAGGTTGGAGGGGGTAGATGACAAGATTAGATGGGAAAGGAAAGAGTGGGGAAATACAGTAGCTGAAGAGAAAGAGACGGAGCAAAGACCTGAGGGAGACCGTGAGAAGTGATTTATCTAATCTGATTAATAACAATTATCCACCAGGGGGGAGGATCCTCACTGAACAAACATAATAAAACTGAGGCTGAACTACACAGTACGTTGGACTTTACCAACAAAGTTATTGTCTAGCTAATTTTTCTTTTTTTTTTAAACTCAAATATTTGCAGTGTATCCCTCAGCTCGTTATCATTTCTTTATGTCTGTACTGAAAAAAACAACAAGACTCAGCGATGATGTGATTCTTGTGTTTTAAAGATCTGGAGAAGCCACATAGAGGATACAGAACACATCCAAGTTCAGTTTCAGTTACACAGGCCAAAAATCACACATTTAACTTTAAGGGCTTTTGTCTGTAGCAAACCTAGCACGTTCTAAACCTTGGTTGTACTCTGCTGCTGTGTTCTCTGTTGCTGCTTGAAATAGACATGAACAACATGAAACATACAGCTTCAGAGCAATTTGAAATCATTGAAAACTGGGTGAAAGAATTTATCTTTCTTTTCAGCAAGTCCACAAGTTGTTGCTAATTCTAGGCTTTCTTTTGTTAAACCTACTGACTACATGACTCAAGTTGAGAATCCCAATTATTGTAGCCTATAGACATGAATCATAAGCTATAATATCGTAGTCAAAGATAAAAAGATGCACATACTTTCTGCACCGGCATGAGAAGAAATACGTCTCCACACCAGCAGATGGTGGTAGGCTGTATTTGTCATGTTATTAATCACTGCAGTAATTCACTAAGCTGAATCTCTCTCACTGATGGGGACTGCCATCCATTCAGCATGATCAGCATGCTGTTGGTACAAGTCAGGATGGGGTCGGAAGAGATAGGAATCCATGCGACTAGTGCCAACGCCGTTGTTTACAGGTGACCACCTAATGACCCCTGTCTAAAAATGTCCCTGCTTCCATGTTCCATGGGAGGATGTGTGTCACCCTGCAGTGATTCTGTGAGTTGTTACAATGCGTAGATTTGAGTCGTGTTGACCCCCACGGCTCACTGAGACATTCAAGTTCCGAGTCTAATCATAATGTCACCAAATGCAACTAGTGAATGTTGCATAACAGTGCTGCATGTTGTAGGTATTAATGGTGATGAGATTCACTATATTACTGTTAAACTGCTTTACCATGAAAGTAGACAAACATAAAATAATGCACACTAGGTGTTCACACTAGGTGGGCTGCAGCTACTGGAGGAGAAGAGAAGTGCTGAGTAACAAGAAGAAATGAAACAGAGGGAAAGAAGAAAGCAAAAGAAAGGGGAGAGATTAGAGAATAAGGAAGCCAGAGCCTTGCTAACAAGGAGAGAAAAAGGGCTACATAGAGAAGCGGGGAGTAGGCCAGACAGTCAGAAAGAAAGAAAAAAGTAGAGACTAGAGGAAGGGGGGCTGCTGGATTAGTGTACAGCAGGTGGGGCGGCGGTGGAGGCATTAATATGGAATTTATTGATGAAGAATAGAATATGCAGGCAGAGCAGAGTGGAGGCGAGGCGAAGGCGGCGTGCCGTGGAAGTCCCTTACGCTAGCAGTATGCGCCTTTCCATTTACGCACTTCATACATACTAATACACTCAAATACACATACACACACACACACACCAACCTCTATTCCTCCCAGCCACCCCTCTTTTCTTCTGCTCACCTCTTCCCTCCACGCAACACTCGCAGCATCCGATCTGAATCTAAGGCTCAAGAATTCACACATATATCACATATAGCATTGTTTGTTGTTTGTTCTCTACAGAAACAGAAATCTAAAATGGACTATTTGTAATATCAGGAGTTCCATGTTTGTCTCATCACACCACACACAGTGAGTACATCATTTATATATGAAGCAGCAGCATTAGCAACAGCAGCATTGATACACAAAAATCAACAGTTATGCTGAAATAGATTCATGCAAGATGTGCAGATGATCTAAATCCAGCATATACTGAGAGAAGAAACTGCAATGCAAGCACGCTGAATGGTTACTGCATAACTTACACACCAGTGTAAAACAGGCTGTAAATACACGGCTGCAGGAAAAACAGGTTAAACAATATTTAATAAAGTAAGACAGAAGCTGATTTACGACTCGTAACTGTAGAATATGTTTAACTACAGTTCAGAGGCGTTTACAGTCGGGCTTATCTTTCACTGGCAGACTGTATTGTCATCTAAAGTGTCAGAAAAACACAGACACTGTCATAATGATCATGTTTGATTAAACACTCAGTAGAGAAAGACAAAAAGAGGTGAAGAAAGGAGGAAAGGGAGGAAGAAGACAGCAGGCGGGAGAGGAGGAGACTGGTAATTGATTAGCTACAGAGAGAAAGTCAGAAGCTTCATTTTCCAAAGAGCTGCTGCGGGTGTAACCCCCCCCTTTCCCCCCAAACCCACATTCCTCCTCCACAAAGGGATGGAGGCAAGACAGAGGCACTTGATACACTCTGTTAGGCCTTATCAGGACCACTGTGATCAGCTGCACCTCCGGGCCTTTTCTCTGCAGTTTAACACACTGCCACAGAGAGAGAGAGAGAGAGAGTGTGTGTGTGTGTGTGTGTGTGTGTGTGCGCGTTGGCTTGTGCATGTCTTAAACGCAGCTGCACTGTGATAAAGTGCTGCATGTGTGTGTCCCTGTTGGTTTGTATTAATATATAAAAAAAGAGGGAAGTGTGTGCACATGCAGAGTGTGTGTGTGTGTGTGAGCGCTTGGCTTCCTTTACAGCACAGTGACAGGAGCTGCATTATCATTCTCACCCACACATGTTCCTCACAATAGCAACGTTAATATTAACACCTTATGTAATGTTGGCTTTGAGCCTCATTTCCCTTCCAGATAAATGAAAGCTGCACACTGCAGTTTTATTTTTATGCCCTTTAAATGGCACACTTCAGAACAGGAAGATGCACACAATGCTGCTGAGCTGTGAACTGCCACTCGCATGATCCCAGAAAAGCAGGCGTCCCCTGAATAAACCACACACAAGGCTCGCAGTGGTGTGTGAGTTTACTATATGCTGCAAAGAGATCATGTATCACATTTACACTCAGCAGTTTTATCCACATTCACAGGAACATTTACAGACTATGAGGGAGAGGGAAGTTTGGTTCTTACAGGCTGTGTTCTGTCCTAAAAATGACGTTTCTTTGCAACAAAACTGCAAATGCAATAAAGTTTTTGTAGAGAACATAATGCACTGCATGGATTATGTTCTGATGCAGCATCTTTCCTGTTTTCTTTTTTAATTTGCTGCATTTATTATTGATAGGAAGTGAGCCAGAAGAAGTGGTTGGAGTGGATTGCAGCCATATAACACACATGACAGTCTACAGACCCAAGCTCGACTCCACACCTCAAACTGTGGCTAAGTTTAGAAAAAATATCATTTTGGTAAAGGTTAGAAATAGATTGTGGTGACAGTTAATTTTTTAAAGGCTGTGAGAGTCTAAACACAAACATAAAAAACTGAATTACGCTGATCACTGATTTGTTTTCCGCAGTGTTTTCTTTTGCATTTCTGCATTGATGAAGATGCTCTCTCTTCAGTTGTTTGTTTGTCATGATTCATGCCTTCCATAAGAAGATGACAATCTTCTTATGGAAGGCATGAATCATGACAAAAACCTAGTAGCTAACCTAGTAATAGGTTTACCTAGTAATATTAAGAATAAGACAAAAAAAGAAAAACCTCTGAGGGGGAAGGTGTATCCAAACTGTTCACTGGTAGCTTACATGTGTAGAGAGGAAAGTATGACTTTGTCAGTTTTAGTACGACTGAATCACTGTGAGAGTTGGGGGTCAGAGTCATAACACACCCAACTGCTGCTTTACCAACCTAGTAACAAGACCTAGTAACATCTACACGTCACCTTCAACATGGCACACGTCACATTAACACTTAGTGATCATTATTATCATACAGTACAATTAAAACCTAATAACTATTTGTTTTGATATATTTTCATATATGTCACAGGAGAACATTGTTGAGATGTAAAAACACAGACCTGCTGCATTTCTCTCTCTTTTCTTTTCCTCACTGATAACGTGTTGCTCTGTCCAGGAAAATCTTTACAGTGCATTAAGTAACTGGTTAAAACATTTTCAGCAATCTCAAACTAGTCTCAAACTATCAGTGTGCACTCATAATTGTACACCTCCCAAGTGCAACTACGTCAGTAAAGGTGTGTGAATGTAGCCACTTACCAGGTCTCGTCCCTGTGGTGGAGGTAGTGAATCTAAAATTAGCCACTTTTCTCAGTGTTTGAGGATTATCAAGCTAAAACTATGATATGTAGACACAAGGGAGGTTTTGTTTGGGAACACAACTTTCCTATTACACTTTTGAAGGACTGCTTAGAGCCTACACCCAATCTTCATCATCAGACCACCAGGGGTTGTTGCATACCTAAGACCAAACAGGTCAAATTTACGCATGAACCAAACACCTGCTTTAATAATGCTGAAGATGTTTTATGTCACTGTGTTAAGGCAAAGTTTCCACAAAGACTAAAGTCATGAAATCAGTGGGTTTTTTGGCTCTTTTTATAATCTAAGCTATTAAAGTAGACAATAACACTCATTTCTTTGTATGACTCAGTATCTCAGCCCAGTGATAATGAAACTTGGAATTAGAAGTAAATATATGTTGTTTTTGGTTCGTTTTATAGTATAATAGAACAACATTCATCACCCATGGAATTTAAATTACTATAAAGAGATTACACTAAGTAGTCTAGAAAAACATTAATGACAGATAATGCTAATGACCACACTGGATGGCTTTGTCCAGTTTTTGTTGCCAACTTACACTGTGTGTTTCTTATGGAGAGACAGGATGTGAACTTGCTGCGATCTTTCTGATCCCTGTGTTCATTTGTGTGAGGACTTCTTATGACTGTGTCTAGAAACACCATACATTGCCTGATATTAGCTTTTAGGCCAGCAAAACACAGGCCTGCTCCAGGACAGAGAAATGAAATCCACCAGGAGGCCTGAAATCCATGAGAAGCTGAGGAGGTGGAGATGCAGAGCTGGAGAGAAGCACAGACAAAAATAGACACGAAGTCTTTGCAATAAAATGGACGAGTCATCCGGGCTGGTCATGGACCAGAGCAGGACATGGCTGAATTATTTTGTTTGCGTTGTGACTTGCGCAGCTCCTCAGACCTCAGACACTGTGTAATGTATTCAGTTCCTCTAACTCCTGATTCACTTTATTTTAGCAACAAGGCATTTGAAATTATTTTGGGCAAAAAAAAAAGTTTTATATGGTGCTTAAAGGTATAAATGTTAAAATGTTTTTAACCTGGTTTTATCTAAATTATTTATAACAATAGAGGATACTAGAGAACAATTTTAAGACAAGTCAAAGACTACGGTAATTCATTATTGTATGGATGAAACATTAATGTAATGTTTATTCATTTCTTTGACAAAATCAGTACCTCAGAAACACCCTATTCACTGATATGTGCAGTGATCAGTCGTGAACAATAAGAGAAACATGGATGGATATAGTCACTTCCATATGGCACCAGAGGGCAGGCTGAATGGAGGGCAGCAGCACCATTATGCCTTTCTGAAGCTTTGTTCACTTTACAGATCTGCATGACATCTAATACTAAAGCAAACTTAATAAGGTTCCAGACTAAACATGGACAGGCTTTCATCACTTACTGAAATCAGTTAAAGAAAAACTAATTGCTTTAGCTGAGTGTGGTCAATAAACAAAATCACACCAAACAAATCAGCACTGTGAACTATGGTTATCAGACAAAAAGGATCTTAAAACTTTAGCTTGCAAATAATTCGTGTATTCTTTGCATTTTACATTTTAACAGACAACACTTGAGTGCAGTAGGTGAAAGAGCAAATGTGGCAGATTATTAATGTGGAGTAAATATGACATTGTCGTACTACAACCCCAACTCCCAAAAAGTGGGGAGACTGTGTAAAATCTACATAAAAACAGATGCAATGAATTGCAAATCTCCTAAAGCCATATTTAATTCACAGTAGAACACAGAAAACATTTCAAATGTTCCAATAGAAAATGCACCATTTTAAGTAAAAAATAAGGTCATTTCGAAATTGATGGCAGCAACAACTGAGAAACAGAGACAGAGGCAACAAAAGGCTGGAAAGGTAAGTGATACTAACGACGAACATCTCTGATGTTAGTGCACCATCAATGCTGACAGATATATGCTTCTATCCAGATGTTTTATTCAGGGAAGCCCTTATATATTTCGGCAGGACAATGCTAACCCACATCCTGCATGTATGACAACAACATGGCTTCGTAGCAGAAGACTGCAGGTTCTGAACTGGCCTGTCTGCAGTCCAGGCCTTTCATCAACTGAAAATGTTTGGCGCATCTTGAAATGCAAAATACAATGAAGACCCAGGACTGTTGAGCAGTTAGAATCCTATATCAGTCAAGCTACAAGCAGCCATAGCTCCTTCAAAGATGATGGGGTTCATCTCCAACTTTTGCTGCTTACCAGCTATCTGTTGCATGGACATGTTAGCATTTCTGTTTTGGTGTCTGGCATCTGAGTCTGACTCAGTCACTGTAAGGGCAGAGACACAGAAAATGTGACTGTTAAACTGTACCATGAGACATCTGTATGTGATCTGTACCTGAAGAAAAGAGTTGAAAGTGTAGAAAAGATGTGAAATTGCAAAATTAAGACCTGAAACTGTAAAAAAAAAATAAAAAATCAGAATCTGAAAACACTTTAAGAAGAGTTTATTAAAATAAAAATAAAGAACATTAAATAAATGGTTTGTTTCAAAAATTATTCAAACTTAGATTTAAATTGAAAAACCTTTCATACAATTATTTATAGTGTGGTTCTGTTATTATTATTTTCAGGTTTCACAACCAGTACAGTAACTTTCAGTTTCAAAGTTTATCTTTTTGTTTAGAATTTTGTTTTTCAAATTGACAAAACTTATGGCCCCCATCTAGCACCATACAAACCCCCCTAACCCTAGGGTTGCAAAAGTTTAGTCTCTCTTTTTATGCACTGATTCACTAAGTTGAGCCAATCAGAATGGGTCTTTCTCACTGACAGGATTTGCTGCTGATTCAGCATGCTGAAGTATCTGAAAAGCCACTGATAGGGTTGTAACTAGTGCCACCACAAAAACTAGGCCAACAGATGCTCAACAACAGTCCGACATCACCTAACAGTGTGTCACAGGCTAAACATGCAAGTGAACCAAATAGCAGGTAAAACATTTGGGAACATACTGTTGGTCCTGAAAACATTTATCAAAATTAGTAGTTAGTGATACTGGTGTGTTGGAATTACACATTTACTTTTAGTGAAAGGGGAGGATTTTTTAAAATAGGTAGGTCTGACAGACTTAACATTCAGCATTCAGACAGCAGAATTCTTTTACTGCGCTCAATCTTGAGGGGATAAAAAAGAAGCTGACAGCTGCTTTTCAATGACAATGGGAAATCCATTTTCTGCTAACGGTGGAGTGCATTGTATCTGGCCCTTAAAAAGTCTCAGTCTGTCTGTCAGTCTGTCTCTCTCACACTCACACACACACACAGAATAGCTTATACCCATCTCTGGAAGGTCATTTATCTCACTTGCTGGTCTTCTTATAAATTCCCCCACTGATGACTTCAATTCTACATTGCAGACTGCTGAACAAGGCGCATGCACTAAAAAAGGAAAACGGTTGCTGTTTTTTCTCCTCATCCAAAGCTCCCCTCTCCACATTCCACTAAGCTTCTGACGTTCCCTCCTCTTCTTCTGTTGCAGAAAGTGAAGCGCTTAGTGGTCATTCTACCCTGGCTCTTCTCCCAGAACACTGATTTGACTGATTGGATTCAGAAGCCAAAAATCAAAAGATGGCTTCCTGTAGTTCTCTGCAGAGAGAGACACTCAGCAAAAAGCTATTTTGATGCTTTAGAACTGAAAGTGAGAGCTCTATAGTTAGCGGACCATTGTGGTGACTTGGTCAAAATGTCAACAGCAATGTTCATCCTTCCTTTGCTTAATTATGTTCATGTTTCTGAATGTGAAGACGTTAACGCTGCAAAGCTACTATCAAAACCTTAATAGTGGTTAAGTTACAGATTCTGAAGTCTGTATTTCCTGTAGCTTTAAGATGATAAACTCCATACATTTTCTTACCAGTTCACCAGTGAGTTACATACTGTAGCTTTAAAAAATGTTTCACAGGATAACACAGAGTTTAAGCTCACTCATCATCTTTCATCATCATGACAATTACAGCAATGGCTCCTTCCATTTCAAACATGGGATGTTAGTGAGGCCTCAACGTCTAAATGTACACTACCAGGGAACAGTTAAGACACATCTTCTCCTTCAGTGGATTTTCTTTATCTTTATTTTCAACATTGTACATTAATACTGAAGACACTGAAATTATGAAAGAACAAATATGGAATTTTGTAGTCAACAAAAACATGTTAAATAACCCAGAATATGTATTATGTTCTCTCTCCATTGAGCTTTGGCACACTCGTGACACTCTCTCATCAGGTTCATGAGGTCATCACCTGGAATGGTTTTCAGTTCACACACTGCTTTGTCAAGAGTTCATTGTGACATTTTTTACCTTCTTAATGTGCTTCAGACCATCAATTGTCTTGTGCAGATGAAGGGTGGCTACAAAGTTAATAGTCCTGTCAGTGCTACTACAACTACTGTACAAATACACATTATGGCAACAAACCCTCAGTGAAGTAAAGAGAAAAGAGAGTCATTATCATCTTTACTTTAATAAATGAAGGTGACTCAATCCAAAAACTGCGCTTTGTTCTGATGAGTCCAGAACTGCTCTGACTTTGTTAGACGTAGAGAGGGTGAACTGATGGTTCCTGAATGTGTCTTTCCACTGTGAAGCATGGAGGAGGAGGTTTGGTGGTGTGGGGGGGCTTTGCTGGTGACACTGTTGGTGACTTGGCTACCATCTGGTTTGTACTTAGTGGAACCATCATATGTACAATGACTCCAAACACACCTCTAGTTTATGTAAGAGCTATTTGTCCAAGAAGGAGAATGATGGAGCTCTGCATCAGATCACCAGGCCTCCACAATCACCCACTCTGAATCCTACTGACATGGTTTGGGATGAGTTGGACCGGAGAGTAAAGGAAAAGCAGTAAACAAGTACTCAACATCACTGGCACTTTTCCAGGTGACTCCCTCATGCAGCTGACTGAGAGAATACTAAGAGCGTCCAAAGCTGTCATCAAATCAAAGTGAGCCACTTTAAGTAATAGAACTTTCACTCTTTTTTGTTTACTACATAATTCCATATGTGTTCTTTCATAGTTTGGGTATCTTCAGTATTAATGTACAATATTAAGAATAAGACAAAAAAAGAAAAACCTCTGAAGGGGAAGGTGTATCCAAACTGTTCACTGGTAGCTTACATGTGTAGAGAGGAAAGTATGACTTTGTCAGTTTTAGTACGACTGAATCACTGTGAGAGTTGGGGGTCAGAGTCATAACACACCCAACTGCTGCTTTACCAGAAAGCAAAGTTAAGGCACTTTAAAGCGCAGGCTCCTCTCTGCACTCTCTGCAACCCAGCCAACAATCAATACATGACTTCAGCATTTTATAAAATCAATTCTTTTTAATATTTTGCTATTCTAATGTATTCTGCTGGACACTGCCCAGGGCAAGAGAGCAGAAATATGTAGATGATGTAGCTTCTGGGGTACAACACATTGACATGCTAGACAAATTTCTTCCCTTCATTTCCAAGAGCATAAATTTCATCCAATTACTCAAACTCTTGGGAAATCAATAGCAGAAATGCAACACATTTTAATAGGAAATAAAACATATCACACATTCATGCAGATATACCTGCTAAATCTCAGCATGCCTGGTCACTGTGAGCACACAGTATTAGACTGCTGTTAGCATTTAGCTGCTCCAGCCTCACAGAGCTGCAGACTCCAAGTGATAATACCTGCAACCAAAGCTGCACACCTCTGTGTCACAGTGGCACATGGTTAGTTCAGAAATAATATATTCACAGACAGATCTTTTCACTCTGCTGTCTTTCACTTCAGATATGAATTGTTCAAGCAAGGGATGATCCATTTTGTCATTATAGAGAGAACAGCCCGTGCTCTTGATGCCTCACTGTAAAAAGGCCTGCCCTGTAGTCGCAATGAGCCAAAAGACGTGTTGAGGAAACTAAAAGAATCTGAATCTGTCTGCTGGCAAAGTTTTGTCTGCGGCCATGGAGGAAATGAGAGTTTCTTTAATCATGTATCCTCCTAATAATCTCCTGGTCTCAGGCCGACAACTTGAGCATCCATAACCAGCACACTTCAAGGGGAATAGGCTTATGGAGGGAGGGAGGGATAAGGAAAAAGTGAAAGAGAGAAAAGAGAGAGAATGTAGAACAAAAAAGAGCCATGGAGAATGAGAGAGGGGGAAAGGGAGGAGGGCACTATGTGAAAGAAAAAAAAACGATTTCCCTGCAGTATAATTTGCTGATACAGATGATACAGTGATGGAGGAAGGGAGGGAGGGAGAGAGAGAGAGAGAGAGAAAACCCCCAATGGGCAGACTAAGAGTAAAAATACGGGAGAAAAACTAATTAACTGATGAAGTCCCGTTGTGGGCTGTGCGCACACACACACACACACACACACACACACACACACACACACACACACACTTAACTGGAAACCTCCTGCCCCCTGCTGGTCACTCTTTGTCTCTAAGTGTGTTGAAGAAAGTCGGGGAACAGTGACACACTGAGATTATGACGAGGTTTTTCATAATAAGGGGCGTCTGTATTCAGATGACTCTGAGTTCCACCAAAGAGATAAAAACAGTCTCCTCATGGAACACAGAATTTGCCTTATTCCGTCCTACTAAGGGTTAAAAAGTGTAAAATGTAAAACATTACCTGAGTAGATTGAAAGTATATGTTAATTGGTACTTGACAAACAAATCTGGTTCTGATTGTTCTATTATTAATATTATTATTAGTAGTAATACTAGTAGTAATAGTGAAAATGAAAACTGAAAAGAAAAACATACTGTAGGTGGTGTAGGTTTATGGAGGAATAAAATAGATAGAAATAGAATAATAGAAGTCTATTTTTGCTAAATGAATGGAAGGAAGGTGAGTTAAATAAAAATAAATAATTAAAAACATAATAAAATATGATAGTGGTAACATGCTGAGTTCAGGATTTTCATAATTATGCCAATTATCCACTTGGATTTGTTCAATGTTTATTTTGTTAAAATGCTGATTTTAGCCTCATGTTGGCCTTGGAGGGAAAGATCAGGTCACCATAAATCCATTCTTCCTCTGGAAATTGGATCAAATCAGATCCTTCCTGGAGCTCACACACACACATATACACACAGCCCTGATGGTCTGAGTCCAAGTGGGAATTGGATTATTGGCTGATCAGCTTCTCTGTCTCATCTTAAGGTCTGGGCAGCAGCTACTCCAACCTTCCCACCTCCCCGTCACTCCTTTATTCATGCCTCCATCCATCAATAAATGTGTGTCACATGGTCACCAGTGTCTTTTCACAGCAGGCTTCAGTCTGAAGCGGCCGCTGGAAAAAAAAATCTTCCATCTCCTTTATTCAGTTGATCTTTATCATCTGTAATGACTATCATCTATCATCATCTTTTACTCCATTCATTCATACACTGGAATCCATCTGCTGACTCAGACACTTTCAAACACTGGTGAAGTGTCACTGCTGTTACTGCTGTACTCTGTGTGTGTGTGTGTGTGTGTGTGTGTGTGTGTGTGCACTCGCTGTTTGTGGGTAAAGTGTTCATTTCTCAGTGAGCTCCCTGCTGACTCACTGCTATTCTTCAGAAAGCTGAGTAGTGTTAAAAAAACCCTGTCCTCTGTATTGAGGGCCTCTTCAGCGCTGTGCAGAGCACGAGTGTGTTGGAGGACACAGCACTGAGGTAAGTTTGTTTAAGATATCAAAGCTAAAGGCTCCGGTCGGCCGCAAATTATCTCAAGTTCAGCAGTATCCCCGGGCAGTGTTCATAATCAAGCAGCGAGACAGAGAGAGAGCTTTTCTCCTGCAGGCCCCCTGAGGCCCGCCTGTAATATGGGTCATTTGAACAAAATGTTCCCCATCTGAAGTTTTTTATAGTCTTAACACTGTGCAGGATTAACTGCATGAGAGTCTTCTCTTCTCCACATGCTCTCTTTTCTCTTTATGTAAGAGGGGTATCAGGCGCTTAAAGTAGCATCTAGCTGCTATTTTCTGCCCACCAGCAAGTCTAAAAGTAGCTGATCACTTCCCTCTCTGCAACCAGCCTGCACTCTGCTAGAATGCTGTGTTAACAACTTCAAACCTAACGCTATGCTAGCACCCCCCTCAGGCTGCAATATTCATTACAAGCCACTTTATCAAAGAGGTGGACCTTCAATCCTGGGCTTGTATTTAGTTTTTGTTGCCTTAATGTGATTTCATTCCAGTAAAAATGTTCCATGCACTACACTCTCTTTTTTCTTAAATAAATAAATGAATACATTAGAAATCCCAACTCTTCTCTTTGCAACACACCAACACAATGTCTGCTTGTCATAAACTAAAAATGTGTATATGTTTCCTGAGTGTGGTGATTAACAATCTGAAATCACAGTCATGCCATCTTCACAGGAACAAAATCAAAGACACAATTGCATAAATAAATTGCAGACAAAAGAAAAGGGGCTCAGATATCAACTAGAGAGCTCTGAACCCACTTGGGGAGCACATCGAAGTCTGGGAGTTGCTAAACGGGAGATATAAACCAGGCAGGTAACCTGTTAGTCACAGTTGTTATTTTATTCTGTCAAGCCTGTGTTCCTCTGCATCATCAGTACAACTATTCTTAGTCACTGTCTTGTGATGTAGACACAACAAAGCTGTGGGGCGCATGATAGCTCAGTGGGTAGAGCAGTCGTCTTCAAACCTGAGGGTGAGGGGTTCAATTCTCAGTCCCGGCAAGCTACATTTCGAGATGTCCTTGGACAAAACACCAATACCCTGACCCTTGGTGCCTCACAGGGGCAGCCTGTCCACAACAAATTTCCCCAGGGGATCAATGAAGTATAAATTATTATTATAAAAAGTATACTATTGTGCATTCAATCACAATGACAGCAAAACAAAAAATAGAAATGTTAATGATGCACAAAATCATGTTTAGCTTCCTCCTTAGCGTCCCTGCAGCTATGTGCATCTTTACTAGAAACAATCTTTGGCAATTAATATTCAGTTACCCTTCTAATGTGTTGCACAATTATAATAAAAAAACTGGAAATACAAATACAACAGACAGTGAAGTTGGAGGTAAATTTATTTAGGCTTAGTGTCTGTAGGTGTTTTGTTCAGGCTGTGTACAGGCTTTAACAATAAGGTAGAACAGCCTACAGGGGGACAGTCAAGGCAGAAAAAGCCCACACAACACTGACTACACTACTGTGCGGCTGCTTGTTCAGTTCATTTGTTAGAGTGCACCACAAAACCAGATCCAACACTAACCAGACTTTACATCACTAAAGGTGAATATGTGTCTTCACGTTGACACACTGCTGAGCTGCTGGCTCCATCTAGTGTTTATCTGTTAGCACACACGTGGTCAGCACCCTGGACAGCTCACTGTGCTGTGCTGCTGATACAACACACAACTCAATGGGACAACTCATAGTTTTTGTAGCGTGCTAGTAGTTTGAAATGACTTTCTTTCACCACAGACTTAATTTTTATCTTGTGTTTTTGTGGGATAGCAGGGAGACAGAAGTTTAGTGTGAGCCTCACAAGCAGCAGCTATGACATGTAACTGATGCCAGGAGCAGTTGACATGTAAATTCAGATGAAATAACACGCTGACTCCTACACCTTATTTTCACAATCTACTTACTGGAGGCTGTGATTGAGACCTCTGACTGAAAATATTACTATAACTAAAAATCACGGAGTGACTGAGAAGATGTTCAGGGACTGGCTCTACTACCCATACCCCCCCAACATGATATATGGTTTACATGATGGATGGATGACTGAACTGAAGTTTTAACTGGGAGATTCTCCTGATATTGAAGTGATACATTCAGTCACTCTGATTGGTCTGCAAGAGTACGCTGTCCAAGTGTGCAAATAGTGCATTAAAGGATAGTTTCACACTTTTCATGCCTCTAAGCATATTCACACACTCATATATACATTGAAAACGTTTCTGCTTGCTGAATAATATTTACATTCATACTGGGCAACTAAAGGATCCCAAAGTGACTTTTTAAACTGAGAGAATGTCATGGAAAGCAAATTTGACTAACAGTTAATGAATCAAGTTCATATCTTAATGTTAGTGAACATGTTTTTATCAAGTTCTGTTCACTCAAAAGTTGTTTTGTGAGTGAAAATCTAATAGTTTTAATGTAATAATTGACATTTATTTTTGAAGAACAAAACTGTTTTTGTCCATTACATTACTTACACTGGAGCATTGTTAAGAACTCTTAACAACGTCCACACCACAAGGGCAGATCATCTGAAGCTGTGTGGTTAGTTTATCAGTAGAGAAGCTTACAGGAAACAATGACATCTCATATTGTTTCCTACATACTAGTATACAATACATACAATACTAGTATACTACACCATCCTCCTTGTGCCACAACAGAAAGAAGCCTGGGTGAGCGGTGCCCTTTACAATGTTGCTTCTCATTCAGCTATTCACACACACTGCTGGCAGAGCTGCCATGCAAGGCCCTGGTCTGACCCACCAGGAGCAACTAAGGCTCCAGCATCTTGCCCAAGGAGACTTTGACATAAGGACAGGAAGACCCAGAGGTCAGACTGCTGCCAAGCAGTTTGTGGATAACCGCTGTACCTTCTGAGCCACAGCCACCCAAACTTAACAAAGAACAACTTATGTCAGCACATTGCTTTGATTGCCCTGAAAAAAAGTTGGCTGCTCCGACAGAAAGAGCTCCCACAATGTCTACAGCTCCTGAAAACAACAGCACACCACTAACTGCTGACTGGTTAAGACAACTGTTCCAAACCACAACCATCCACCATGAGCAGCATTAGGCAGAATGATGACATGAAACAATGGTCTGATTTTTAAGCTAGGATTTGAGAAACAGGTGTCGCTGTACTTACCAAGTTGCTGTCCTTGTTTCTGCAGTTACCCTCTGTACTGTAGTGCTGTGAAACAAACACACACAAAAAGAAACAGAAATTTAGCTAGCCACAATCAATACTACACTACAATAACAAGCAGGCTCAGAATGTACCAACAAGTCAGTGAGAGCAAGTCACAAAACACTGGACATCCAACAGAAACTGGAATGAACTAGTTAGACACTGGACGCACAGGTGGTGAGAGCTGAATCCAACTCCACTGTTTAACAAATGCTGCCTGATGACAGGATACAGGATGACAGTAACACATAGTGGCTCTGTACACGGCACAGTGGATTTGAAAGGAAATAGTCAAGTGCTTTAAGTGTAGACTATCAGCTTCGATTTAAGTGCTTGATCAACTGATGCTGGGTTTCGTCCCTGGTGATGTTCTGCCAGGCCTTTACTGCAGCCTCCTCCTCCACTGTACATGTCATTGCACATTTAACAACACAAGATCGAATCTGAATCTATGATTAAAATCATTAACATGTGGTACACAATGGACAACAACTTTCCTGGAGTTTGAAACATGTCATCAGTGCAGCTTCACCTCCAGTGCACAGTGACTGGTCATCAGCATAATCATAATATCGCACCTCATAACACCATCTGCCCCACCCTTTCTACAGACACACTGAGGTAGAATGGTTGCACCTATTTTACTCCTTCTCACGGTACCACACAATAGCAGCAACGACTCCCCCATGTCAGTGTGGTACCTTTTATACAGACCAGCATGACCGCAAACTGGCAAAATAATCCCGGCATAAATGGCCTGTGTAAAAGAGGCTTAAATGTGCAGCAATAATGAAATTATGTTTCAGTTTATTGATAAACATAATAGTGTTTAAATTAGCATAAACAATAATCAAGCATTTGAGTGATTATTCCAGCTGCTTCCTACTGGATAAAAAGTTTCCATCACTTTATTAAAAGCCATCTGAAGACAACAGGACTCAGATGTTAATAACACACTTCCGCTCAAAACTTCACAGTGTGACTATGAAAGACTGTCCACTGTATTTACATGTTATGCCAGGCTGCTACAAAATTACCACACATAATAATCACACGCTCTGATTCACAGTCCACTTCCCAAATCACATTTTGTGCTTTGTGCTGCTGCACATATATGAACCAAAATAGTAGACGCACTTGGAGACACCCACACAGCCTGTGCACCCTCAGACCTAAAGCTCTAAACTTGTCATTGTGCTCACACAGTTAAAATAGTCCATCATCAGTTATGCGATCTGCAGCAAAAAGGTTAGATGAGTTTCTAATCATACCTGGCCGTAGCTAACTAATGATGCAGAAAATAACAATAGAAAAGCTCGTCAATAGCGCATCATGTTAAATTGTCCAAAACCAGGTAAGAAGTAAGCCATTTGGAAAAAATGGAAATGTACTCTGTAAAGTCATTTTACACTTTGAAAGCTGCATCTACATGAACCAAAATAGCAGATGGAGACGTGGAGAGGTTCTGCACTAAGGCCTTTACGTGTGCTATCAGACAAGTTCTTAATTAGTTACTCAAGTCACACAGTTCTTTTAGTCTGTTTTTTAAATGGCTTTCATATTCTATTTGGGCCTAAAAACCCCAGAGACATGTTATCTACTCATATTGCTACCCTAGATGATATAGCTCTGGTCTCAAATACTACTGTGAGGAATCTTGGGGTTATCTTTGACCAGGATATCTCCTTTACCTCCTACATAAAAGAAATATCTAGAACGTCCTTCTTCCACCTGAGGAATATTTCTAAGATTAGAAGCATCCTGTCTCAAAGTGCGGGCTCTGCACCGGTCTGTCGTGGTGAAGAGAGAGCTGAGCCAAAAGGCGAGGCTTTCGATTTACCAGTCGATC
>JAUMHL010000029.1:168170-178225 GCA_032362345.1 Sandelia bainsii | reverse complement strand
ATTGTTGGGTTTTCTACAAATATTTTGTGTATATATATATATATATATATATATATATTCTGTGTAAGGTCTTAAACTTTACACTGTAAAGTGCCTTGAGATGACTTGTGTTGTGATTTGGCGCTATACAAATAAATAAAGTTGAATTAACATATAATATAGTTTCTTTTTCAAACACAAATACACAAAGAGAGATTGAAATTAGTTTGCATAATTTATCAGAGTAAAAAGAAACTTTATGCTGAGCAAAGAATACCAGTCAAAAACCAGACTAAACAAACCTTCTGAATAATCAAAATGAATATGTGATTTAGTAACAAAATAACACAATAGGTAAACTATGTCCAAAAATTAAGCTGTTAAAGAGTACATGTACATTCTGTACAAAAAGTGTATTACCTGCATGAAGGGGATCGCTGTGGACCCTCTTTTCTGCCACAATAGAAGTAGTGATTATGTAAAATCTGTCTCTCTCCACCTTCTGTGTAAGTGTCATGACACACCAAGTTGAGATCAAAAAACTAGAGACGACATAGATCGACAGTTGTGTCACCTCACGTCATCCATCATAAAAAAAAAAGGAAAACAGAAGATTGTAGATATATAAACTGTAAAGAAAGCAGCACTTAGCAGTGTTTGCCCACTATTTTCACACCACTGTCACTCACCACAGACAGTTTACAGCTACAGTACTTTCAATCAATAAATGGCACTAGGGTCCATTTCACTTCTCTTGCAGTGATTAGCTAAGCTGAACAGCCAGTCACAGCGGTCGTCTCACCAATGGATCTGCCACTGACTCAACATTGTGAATCGGCTGAAAAGCCATCAGCATGGGTACAACTAATGTGGGACACATCACCAGACACTCAGCAGTCAGAGCCTGGCAGCTGACTATCGGCTTGGTGTGTCACAGCCCTAAAGGAGGACGGGATGCTTTGGGTGTTAAAGGGTGAAGGGGTGTGAGGTCCATCACATTGTGATTCGAGTGGTCAACATGTTGCAATAAGAGCAAATAACTGAGACTTGCAAACTGCCACAACATACAAGAATTCAGATGAAGGCAGCCAGAGAAGGAGGTCCACTACTTTTTGGTTGCCCAACCACTTGTGTTATTTGCTTAAACATAACCCTAACTTTACTCAAACCAGTTACCTCTGCCTGCTTTGGAGCTGCATTTTGGAGGAAAATGTCGAGGAGGTGGTGCAGTTCAGTGGTTAGTGTTTAGCACTATCGCCTCACAGGAAGAAGGACCCAGGTTTGAATCCACGGGTCAGCCAGGTGCTTTTCCTCTGTGGAGTTTGTTTTGCCTGTGTCCATGTGGGTTTCCCCAGGTTCTCCGGCTTCCTCCCACCATCTAAAGACATGCATTTTAGATTAATTGGTGACTCTAAATTGTCAGTAGGAATGACTGTGAGTGTGAATGGTTGTTTGTCACTATGTGTCAGCCCTGTGGTAGACTGGTGACCTGTCTAGGGTGTACCCCACCTCTCGCCTGATGACAGCAGGGATAGGCTCCAGCACTCCCGTGACCCTTACGAGGACAGGCGGTTATGATAATGGTTGGATGGATGTCATGGAGGTTCTTGAGAGTCTACCTGTTTCTCTTCCAATGGACGAACTATTGCACAGACAAATTTCTCCGAAAAACCAACTTGTGACCATAATCACTGACATTCTGTACTTGTGCTGTGCACAGTAACTTGATGCTCAATATGCATCACAGCACAGTAAAGTCACCTTTGAGGCAACTCACTGGCATGCTTTGTAAAAATAAAATGAATACCAGGGGTGGGCTCAGTACTACGTGGTTAGTTGTTTTTGTCCATGTTCAGCTCATCAGCATGTAGCAGTGGTCTTCATCATCTTCTCAGCCACTGCTGGTGCTGCCAATGTGTTCCTCGGTGGCACCAGTAGCTTCATGTTAATCACTTACTGGCAGACATAAAAAGGCAGTGGAAAAAAACATGAGAAATATCTGCTATTCCAAAAGAAGGCTAAGTGGTGGGAGAGGGGAGACAGGTTGTGCTCTTGTTGACTTTGCCTCAACAAATAATAACAGTGAGAGATATCATAGAGATATCATTCACCATGTAGAGATGTGGGGACATTTGGACATTTATTGCCTCTGCCAGAGAGAATGGTCTGTGTGAGAGGCTTCTCGCAGAGGAACCACCTTCAACATGTAAGGATTTGTGGAGCTTAGAGAACAAACAACAGAATGAAATCTACTAGACTACAGCAAAGTGCCAACTATTATACTAAAGAAGCACTTCTCATTCAAAGGAGCCACCTTCTCAATAATACAATGAGGTTTCTGTATAAAAAAGAGCTTCTGTGCTTCATCCTCCTCCACAAACCTGAGGCAGAGGTTGATTTAATGATGCCATAAAGTGGTATTTGATGCATTCCTACAAATAACCGTCAATCGAGTTAAATTACACCTTGAATTAACATAAACATATTTGCATATCTTATCAAGGCGAACACGAGAAAATGATGTAGGTGTAAATGCACACATCACGTCTTAGTCACACAAACACAGTGATGAGAAAGTCGGACCAAATCTGGAGGTGCTCAAAGCACTTAGCACTGCTTCTCCTTCACTTAGTCCCACATTCAACACACACATACAACTATGTCAGAGCTGCCATGACTTGCCTAACTCACAGTGGACAACTTGGGGTTCAGTGTCTTGCTCAAGGAGGAGGAGCCAGGAATTGAGCCACCCCCTATGGTACGATAACATTTATTTGGTTATTTATCTAGTTTAATAGTCTCACACACTTCTATACTTGTGTGTTTCGTCTCTGGAAGCAGAGTGAAAAGAGAACTGGTTCTTTGTCTCTGTCCGCCTGTGCAAAGGGGGGACAGTGCACTGCAAACTATGTCAAAAGCATGTCCCCACAAAGACATGCACTACCACTAATCTTTACCATCTGAAGCAGTGCCATCATTGAGAGCACACATAATGCAAGACTTTACAGTCCCAGACCCAAGCAAGTGCTGGTGGTCCCCCTAAAACAACCAGTGTGATACCTGTGCAACAACAACACACAGTGATATCACAAATGCAACGGCCTACTATGCTGCAAAAGACATGATGCCAGTAAACAACAGTAACTGACCGTCGTTACCAGCTCCCTGGCCATCAACATTTCTGTCAGATAGACTTCCCCAGTGGAAGTGTAGAGAGACAGGGGACAACAGGACACGGCTGCGGTGCTTTGGGCATCTACTTCTATATTATATTACATTAGGTCCATGAACAATGGAACAAAGATACGTTTTTTGGGAATTTGTCCCCTGTACACTACCACACTGAATCTGAAATGAAACACAAAGTCAAGACTTTCAGGAGAACATGTATAAAGTTTCAGTTTTTGTCTATTTCTTTCTTTCCCAACAATTTCAAATAATCTGAACAAAGAATGGGAAACAGTATAGAGGATGTTCTTTTCTTGGATTTTATTTTGTAATTTGTAAGATTTGATTTGATTTATTTGGAGCTGACCAACAAATTTAGTGTGTTGAAGCTTTTAAATGACCAGAAATAAGATTTTAATTTATTATAAGAACATATTTTATTTTGTTGAAATACAGTTGTATAATGTTCATTTGTCATGTACAACTTCTGACAAAAAATTGAACAAAATGTAACCTTAAGATACCTTCACATGTCACTCATTTGAATCAATATGGAACAAATGATTGTGATAGATTATTTTTTTTCATATCATCCAGCCTTAATGAAGTGTTTCATTGTCTGCAGGTGGACATGTTTTGCCTCAGCTCCTCCAATATTAACTCAAGCCATGTAAACACTTTCAGTAGCTTGTAAATCCTCTCTCCAGGACTCACTGTGTGCTGCTCAATTATAGCCTGCACAGTCTGTCAGCATGTGATAGTTCTTTTGACAGCAATACAGTTTCATGAGGCAATCAATACGTGGTCCCTGCCTATGACAGCCAGCTTGTAGCAAGCTAAACAGCAGATGCTTCTTGCCTTCATTTTGCATATTCACAACATGTAAAATCAGAGCAAAGCAAGACAGCACAAGGTTCAAAATCATACAATGATATGATGTATATAACAATGGTTTGGTTTGATCTTATTTTTCTCTCACATTCTGAACATTTAATTAAATCTATTTGACTTCTATCACATCAACATACAACACCTGCTATCCTGAGATGTAATGATACAAATGATAGATATGGACCCCTATGTCTGATTTAGAGGAATTACACTGATGCATCAGATGCACACATAACAGAGAGATCAGGTCAGAAAATGAACATACTAACATAATATAACAGCTCAACACCAACAACACCAAACTGACAGGTGTAATAGGATGTTCCATCAGTCACATCAATGTCCGGTAACAGCATTATAAAGGAACCTGCAGCAGTGTTCCTTCAGAGTAGGTTAAGGTGCTACTCAGGGACATCATCACTTTATTTGCCATCCACCCTCAACACCTAAAAAACATCCATCTACAAGTGAGTCACGAATGAGTTCATTCAGCCACGTCCCTCTGGTCTGGTCCTTGATCACCATAACTTGTCCATTTTACTAGGGACTTTCCCCGTAATGATGGAAGGCAGACAAGGTTTAGAATATCTTCAGCTCTGCACCTTTGCTTCCTCAGCTCCTCTAAAATAAATAATTTCTATATTCTATATATTTAATTTTTCCGTGTGTATGGATCCACAGTAACGCGTGCCTTCTAACACAATCACCAAAATCCAGCACAAACACAGAACACCTGATCCTGGATGGTCACCCTCTCTATCTAACTCTCTCTTCCAACTACTTCTCTTCTCTACTGATCTTTGAGTTTTTGGATCAGTTTTCACAAAGTTCTGCTGTCCTGGTTGTGCAGAATTGCCAAACTCTGTCCAGCTTCTCCCACACCAGCTCAATGGGGTTCAGATCTGGTAACTGAGCTGGCCAAACCATCACTGAGAGTATCCCAACAGTTACTTTATTTTCCAAATAATTCTTACACAACTGAGAAGAATGTTTGGAGGCATTGTGGTGGTATGCATGCTGAATAAGGATGCATTACACACGACGCAGATGTGCAAAATTGAAATTGAAAATAATGCCAAAGCATCCCCAGATCATCATGTTTCCACCTCCATGCTTCACTGACAGTGTTAGACAGAGATCTATCATCTTTTCATGATCTGCATTTGAGCTCTGTACTGTATGTTCTTCAACTGGATCCAAACACGTCAAACTTTGACTCCTGAGCGCAGTATCTGTGCACGCTGGTTTCTCTCTTGTTCTTTCTGTCATGCAACCAAATCAGGAGCCGTGAGGCATCTGTTTCTTAAAGAGGACACTACTAGTCTACTTGTCTTCTTGGACAGATGTGCACTTGTTTGGTTTGGCTACTAAACGAACCAAGTTTAACACTGGTTGAGTAGTATGTAAATGAATAAATGTGAAGAATGGATATGAACTGTGCTCCACCAGGCGACTAATACTCCAGCTGAAAACTCAGCAGGTACACATCCAGTCACATCTTTAGCACTTGAACAAAAAAGGCAATTTATCTCAAGTACCCAGGAGAGACAGATAACAAAGGTTTTGCAATTTATCCAGCCAGAGTAATCAAGGTTGGTGAAAGCACTGGAGAGTTAAAGTCCCCTCAGCACAGGCTGAGAGATAACACTGGAAGATACCTGGCTTCACCTTAACGTCATGTCATTTAACAACTTTACCACAAATCCTCTCCTCACCTCAGCAGCCCTCCTTGAACCATTATTTACTCCAGTCAACTTCAACAGAAACACCAGCACACAGCCACTCACCGCGCATAATACGCACAAGCTGCACAGGTAACATTTAGTTGCCCAACTGGCAGCCACCATGCAGTGAGAAAAGAGAAAGCACCTCACCTTCCTATTTCATCTGAGTGAGAAGCTTCGGGCTCGCAGAGCAGCAGCAGGTATTCTCCTCACCTCACTGAGTGCTGCTGGATGCTGCTGGATGCTGCGCCATCAGGAGGAACTGACAGCTTGCTCTCTCTCTCTCTCTCTCTCTCTCTCTCTCTCTCTCTCTCTCTCTCTCTCTCTAGCTCAGTCACACTGAGCTCCACACACAGGAAACTGTGAGAGGCTGTCTTCAAAATAAAAGCGAAATTTTAAAAATAAAAATGTCTGAGTTACACTGATGTATTTTTTTCGTCTGTATAGTGACTGTTATTTAGTGCTATGGGTAAAAGTGAGACATTTAAGCACTGTCTTATTTAACAATAAGGTTTTTTTATGTGTGGGGCATCATGGTTTTATTTTTTTTATGATTGCCTCCAAGAATGTTTCACCTTTAAATACATAAAAGCTTATGTCTTTTAATAAGACTGATATTTAATAATGAATACAGATTTGCCAGTGATTGCTGACATTGTATTTGAATGTAGCCATGTTGTCACAGGTCATACTTCAACTCATCATGACAGGTTCTGTTTTATGCAGCACAGCTGTAATAAATTTTGATTCAGTAGCCTAATGTCCTCTTCCTGTTGCGATTTGGCACTATATAAATAAAATGTAATTAAATTAATTCCACACATCCTAACACAGCCGCCGGAGCTGATTTCTGCCAAACCAATGTTTTTGATCCCATCAAGTGGTGGAAGTTAAGACAAGTGCCATGTAACTGTAACAACAATATCCATTTTTCAAACCATCAGCCTTGTTGCATGTCATGCTCCACCCTATTTGCCCTAATTTCCTGTCTCCTTCAACTCTCTACTGCCAAATGACATACAAATCTTTTAAAAAAGTATTAAATAAAAAGTTAGGATTAGTAGGTGTGTGTCTATGAACATATATAACAGGGGAAAGGGGTAGCAGTTCATATGAGTCTTCAATGGTATGGAGCTTGTGGGGAAAATCAGTCTTTTTCAAACATCTGTTGATAATGCCATGTTTATACAGGTATTGGGATCTGCATGCTGCCATTTTTACTTCCTTCTTAATCAAAGGGATGTGTGATGTTGCTCTTGTTCCTATTGAAGTCAAAAACACACTAATAGTTTTTTGGGGAGGTTTTTCAGGGCTTCTGTGTCAGTTAGTACCACATACACTAGGACACCCTTTCCAAATACAGTTATTCATACAGAGAGGCCTTTATTGGCATGCTAACTGGTATCTCAGTAGGCTGTCCCAAAGCAATTTCATGCTTGAATGATTATTATATGACTGCTGTAGGCCAGAAGACAATGCCTGCATTAGGATTCCCTGAAAGATAAAATAAGCAGAAGAGGGATGCGAGTTTGTACCCCTCTGTATACTCTACAACAGTACTCTTCCTTAGCAACAACATACATACATTTGTGGGATGTATGTTCAGCAAGCAGTGCTGTATGAGAACACATAATGTATAGCTTACAAATTCTGACATCTGTATAATGGTCTCTTTGCCAAGAATGACCACATGCTTTTTTAATATTACAGCATAAAACAAAACAGGCTTCACTGAGATTGACTCTGGTAGAACTTGTGACTTGATAACTAATAAGACACTCAGCTGCCATAAAAAATTAAGAGGACAGGGAGAATGGGGAGTGACAGTGGTGGAATAAATGATTTTGTGCCAGGTTTAATTTGTGCAAACGTACAGAAGTGTGTATGTGTTGTACTGAATGAATAGCAGCCCATTACTTACACTTTGTGAATAGGCAACACAAATCTAAGTAGACAGGTGCAAAGCATTTTGTCAGTGTTGAACTGTGACCACTTTACATGTCTACATGCTTACAGGTCTTCATGTTTGCCCACAGAGCTGTTTCACTCTGTTGTGTTTTAGTCTTTCTATCATATGTTGTAGCAGCTATGGCTTCACTGCACTGTGGTCACTAACTTACCTATAACAGCCAGTCCATGCCTGTGTATTTAACTGATAGATAGAACACATACAGAGGATGAGGCCAACCCTGGTTCTCAAGAGCCACTGTCCTGTTTGTTTTCCAATCATCCCTGCACCTACAGCTCCTGATTGGCTAAACACACATGATCCTGGTGATCAGCCGTGTATAGGGCAGCGATAGTTGGAAAACAAGCAGGGCAGTGGGTCTCAAGGACCAGGGTTGATTATCCCTGCTAAGAGAAAAAAAATCTGGCAGAGAACCTGGGTCACTGAGCTTTTTAAATAGGCAGGGACAGGCAGAAGCAATGAGGCTGATTGCAGCAAGGATTAGACAGGCAGCTGGATAGAAATCTTCCCAGCGGAAGTCAGGCTCAGTCAGAAATAAAGATGAAAAATAACAGGACGATAAAGCTCAAATCCGGATGTTCGTCAGGATGACAGCATGTATGGGTCTGAATAACAGTGATTCAATGATGACTTTGGGGCATGTTGCGGTGATCTTCTTAAATGTATCATCACCTATAGAAACAACATAGCACCTACCTTTGTGATATGATCTGAGCTGATTGAGGACTGGACCTGATAACCCTGCCAACTCTTCCAGTCTGTCGTGGGGGGGTTTTAGTGGTTCACAGTATCAGGCTGCACACACACAAGGCTGTGCCGTGTGCAGCACAAAAATAGTCAGTATTTAGATTTAGAATGCCATTTTACACTTTAATCAGTGCTGTCATGTTGTCTGAAGCAAGGCTGAAATAATCAGAGATCTTAACAGAAATCTACACCTGATTCTTACTAGCAGTCTAATACCAAGTCTTATCCAAGTCTAGTGATTTCAAACTAAAATTTGTCCACACAAACGTAGAAATACATGTACACACGTGCAAACATCTTGTGTAACTTCATCTATCTCCTTTATTCTTCCAGCAAGACATGGTCACATGGTCAAATGATGCATGGTCACAGAGACCTTTTCATGTTTCCTTCATGAATTACACATTTTTAACATAGTTGAAAACATACAAACTGCTGTTAGCAGGGCAAAACCTTCAATCAGTTGCAAAGTTTGAGTTGAGGATTTTTACTACAATTACCAGATAATTTGCTTCCCACCTTTACCACCCACCCATCCTCACACACAGAGAAAGAGAGAGCATCCCAGCTCCCTGTAGAGAAAGTTATCACTATCAACCCCAGGAAGGCACACCTAGAAGCCTTATCTAATTGAATGGCACAGTGTTTAAATTAACAAGCTAAGTGCCAGCATGACAAGAACTGGCACTGCGTATCGCAGACAAATCTTCATTCACACTGCCGTGTTACAAAGTAACAGTAGGAGATAGCACATTAGAGAGAGAGTGCACACCTCTGAGACTGCAGAGCATGAAGGAACATGATGCAGGTTGTCAAGCAGCAGAGAAAAAATCTGTTTGGTAATGAGAGTGAAGGAGGGGTGAAATATATGTGATTTGTGGTTATTTGTATTTTCTATTATGTGTACTTAATTGTGAAAGCACATGTAGCTCACTGGTGTGGTCTTAATAGTTTTTGAAAAACAACAGAGGTCTATAGCCAGACGAACAAGCTAAGCATTGTATTCAGAGAGATTACAGTGAGTAGACGCAGATTATTGTTGATTTTAGTTTCTGCATGTGACTTGAAAATACCATTCAGATCTGGTCTTTTTTTTTTTTTTTACAAAAAACTCATTTGTGTTGAATTAGGCCTATAAGTATATATTTTTATCAGATCAATGTATGATTGAATGATGAACAGATGAACGATGAACAGATCCCTGCAGTTGTGTCAAATAGCCCTTCCCGTCAAACATTCCATTATAATTCCAGCCCCTAAGAGATCTACCATAACAGGACCAAATGACTACAGGCCGATTGCTCTGACGTCTGTGGTCATGAAATCCTTTGAACGACTACTGCTTGCTCGCCTTAAAAAGATCACAAGACCTCTGTTGGACCCCCTGCAGTTCGCCTACAGGGCAAACAGGTCAGTGGAGGATGCGGTCAACATGGGACTACATTACATGTTGGAACACCTTGACTGCCCAGGTACATATGCCAGAGTTCTGTTTGTGGACTTCTCCCCTCTGGTAGACGCTACAGAGCTCTGTTTGCTAAAACTACCAGACACAAGAACAGCTTCTTCCCTCAGGC
>JAUMHL010000029.1:152607-168070 GCA_032362345.1 Sandelia bainsii | reverse complement strand
CCTCACTTTCCCTCTGCACCTTGTCTACCTCCCTGCCTTTAGCGTTTATTTTATTGTAATAGTCTTGCCTCCACCTGCAGGGATTTTCTGTTCAGTTTTGTTTCCCCGTTTGTACTGTTTTATTAAAGACTCTTTTTCAAACCCTCTCTTGTCCTGGTCTGCGTTTGGGTCCACCATAGAGGTGGATAACAATATGTGCCTCCATTGAAATGAATGGCATTCGTTTTTAATAGCAGGCACCAATTAATATTATCATGGTAATGACTGATATCATCATGGTACTGATTGATATTTAGATTACTTTGGAATTGGCTCACACATTTTAACTGTAGCATATGATGACAGCAAGAAGCTTCTCTCTGACTTGTTCCCTGTTGCGTGTGTTGATGCAGAGGGAGGGTGCATGCAGAGAAGGCTGAACAGTCTAAATTAATACAAAAAAGTCTACGATGGAAAGTGACACACTTAGACTCTTACAAGCCACTTCGTGTTCTTTTCAGTTTCAGTCACACTTTGACTGGAAGCAGTCACACTGGAAAAATTGTCTCTCTGCTCCTTTGCTTTCAGTATAAAATTGTATTTTAATAGAGAAACATAGAAAAAGAAATAAAGTCTATAGGCATTTTGTTGTCTGCCATCCTGTAACACATCAGCTATTTAATATATCACATTAGTAGAATACTGTACATGGTGTTTATTACTTCACTGACATATGATGCTGTGTTAATAGATGTTTCACTAAATATGTGAAACTCAGTGTGACACATTATTTATTTGATGCATAGAAGACATATGGTTGACCCTGTGGGAACAATGAAGTGACGCCTGGTGGCAGAAGGGAGAACTCCAGGTTGGATTTTCTGAGCATAGTACACTGTTAATAACAGTGCATCGCCGCTGTCAAAGCACTGCAAACATACGCACTGAAAATCACTGACATTTTGAAGCACTACATCTGTACATGAATACATACACAGATAAGGAGATCAGATTTTTTCTTTTTTTTTGCCTGGACAACTGTTTCTCTTTCCCGTACATATTTACACACATTGAGTATTATGGTAAACTAATCACTGGCAAGCAACACAGTGCAACAATTTTACATTTCTAGCATGAAAAACTCAAGATTTATAGAAATTAGTGATTAATAAATCTACCTCAATGAACTGAGGTGGAAAATTACAGCAGGTAAGGCTTTACTGCTTCCATTCCTGCCAGCATTTTTTTGGGGGGGCTCATGTCATGTCACTGAGGCATCATTCACTTGTGAGTTTTTATTGTTGACAGTTTGTTTTAATTTTGCATTTAATAACACATTTTACTTCTCTTTTATTTTTTTATTCAACAATGGTGTGGCTATGTGGACAACAGGTCTATACAAATATTAGGTGTTATAATTGCTCAAAGAACAAAACCAATAAAGTGTAACTTTTTGTATGTTAGAGAGAGAGAGAGAGAGAGAGAACTGAGCATCTAAATGGGCATTTTTTTTCTTTTTTTCTCGTGTGCACCTGAAGAGTTTCATGAAAGTGTTGTTGCTGAACGACATCTAAAGTGAATTTTGCAGTCTTGTAGATTTCTGTCTGTAGGAGTGCACATTCATTGTAATGAGTATTTTTTCTTGGTCTTTGCTGTACACGAAACATCCAGTTCTTTTGACTAGTTTAAATACCTATAAAGGGCCAGTATAACCAGTAAAATACTGTTATTCTAAGTTTACACTTTCTGTGAGTGTTTTTCCTCCTCAGATCGTTATTTCATTCTTGTGGGTTATAGTTGAATGATTTTAAACCAGACTGCATGCACATGTTATCTCGATAGCATGAAATACTTTTTTCGATAATATCTGTTGCGCACCAGAAAGAAAGAGGAAGGGCATATAAAAATAGTCATATATTTACACACATAAAGACATCTTAACAGTGTGTTGTAAAATATTTATAAATTGCTGATATAGTTATTAAAGATTAATCTTAACATACATGGCAAGAAACACCCGCACACTTATGTATTCTTGATATGTTTTGTTGATTTGGTTGAATCAAATGGTTGTAAATGGACAAAACAAAAAATTTACAATAATTCAGTCTTAAGCACATTTGAATGGACTTGATCCAGTTGCAGCATGTCTCTGGAAACTATAATGTACACCTTTTAAAGAAATTAAGTTCTTGGCTATGTTTCGTAGAGAAGAACCTTCCCTTCTCAACACAAGTATACACTACTCACATGTTCCTAAGGAATGTTGCATGTGTTTGACCATTTTTAGTTCTGATTTACGCTGAAAATGACAGGTCACAAGACAAATATAAACTTTTTATTGGTTTACTGGGCATGAACTTATTTTAAGATGTTATAACACCTGGATAACAGGTCTCTCTTGCAAATTAGACTACATGTCTCAATGGGATCACCTTTATAAATAAAGGTTACATTAAAAAAAAGGTAGTTGTTTTATAAAAGATCTGTTAAGTTTCAGATGGTTTACCTGCTGATTACATAGTTATGTTACATGTAAAAATATCCAGTATTCATATCTTGGTGTTTCCAGACTTTCTCTTCCCATTGTTCATAAAAATTATTAATTCAATTATAAATTATTCTGTTTATATACCACAAAAAACACAACAGAAATCACTCTCTTGACAGTAAGGTTAAGACCTTACAGAATTATGTAGGAAACCCATCAAATTTCCCTAGAGCAGCACTAGGTGACAGTGGAAACCTCCAGCAGAACAAGGCTGAGGGTGGACCACCATCTGTGTTGATCGGTTGGACTAAGGGGAAAGTGGAAGCAACAGACAAAACACTGGGCAGGTTGGTAGAATAAGTAAGAGCACACTGGAAACACACAGAAGTATTTTTAATTTAAAGTCCACTTGTTAGGTTTTTTTTTTTGCTTTCAGCCATATCTCAAGGCTTTGGATGGCGGACTAGTCCTGGGAATGGGATTTTTAATTCAAATGTGTATTTTAAAGTGTTTATTTACTGCTTGTATATCCCAAATTTTAAACTTCAACCATCTGTACAGACCAGTGGCAGTAAATTTCCACTTTGCATCACAGAGGAAATCTCGGGCTGAATCATCTGTAGACACACACACACACACACACACAGTGAAAAACTGTTGCCACTGGACCTTAAACTTTAAACCTTAATCTCTTCTCACTTTGACTCTGGCATTGAGTGGTGCTGTATGACACCCGGGTTAACAGATAACTACCAGCGCTCTAAAAGATAAGTGGCGCTATTTCCCAAACACTGGAGTGCAACAATTTCCCACTGTGGTCCCTGTTGACTGTGTGGCCCTGATCCCATCGCACTTTTGGAGGATCAAGTGTGGACTCTGCTGCTGGCAATGTTTCAGCACGAAAAATATGGGAAGTAGAATTTCCCAGTCCCGCTCTGTACCGCCACAAGACTTTCAGCTGATGCAGTGAGCTCAGTGGCAAACATGTTTTCAACTACTTTCCTCTAACTTGAACTAAAAACAGAACCTAATATCTCATATATCTCATCACTCGGAGCAAACACATAAACATATTTACCAAAATGTTTGAACGATTCCTTTAAGACTGAGAGGTTATGAAAACATTTTTCAATCTCCTGATACAACTGACGACCCAAGGGAGCAGAAAATGCTCAACACACGTGATTAAAACCCAGCCACATGTGTTAATGTCCCTCTGAGGCCACATCCTAACAGCTAGTGGCAGAAACTGGAAATAATCGAAAGGGGAAAACTAATTGTTTCAGCTCTGGACCATAATCATAATGAGTTTCAGACTGAAATTAGCCCAAACTGATTTGGCTTCCTCTATGCTCTGCTGAAGCGACTACTCACCTAATCCTTTCTCTCTGCCGCCCCCTCACACACACACACAAACACACACACACAGAGGATGGAACTCTCTCCTCTCTCATACAGAAACCTCAGCCCCTCACATTTTCACAGTGAGTCTTTATGTCCATCACTGAGCTGGGTTGAGTGTCTGTGACCTTTAAATTCTGATACTTGCATGAGCCTCCTGATTTGGGATTAAAATCCCCTGAATCATGACAGCCTCTACACTGTATTTTATGTACAGAAGACAGTCTATTATTTTTGAACCAAATACACAGAGTATTATACCATTTATCTGTAGCTGCTTGAGTCTAGTGCTGTGTTCCTGGAGGCACGATGAGGCAGCTGTTCCTTAATAAAATCAGAGAATCTTGTTCAATAAAGTCTTGTGGTTTCAAAGATGTCTGTTGTAAACAGACGCAACCCTGCTTGTCGTGTGTCACTGAGTGAGTTACAGCCTTATGTACTTATGTCAACTTGAGCATGTTGACACAAAATTTCCTTCGGGATGAATGATTTGCTGTTTCATCTTATTAACAGTGAGGAGTTAGTGATTTTGGTTTAATATCAGGTACAGTGTTACACTGCTGGATAGGCTGGTCAAGAGTAATTTTACCTTCAAAACAGTAAATTGCTTCCACTTCACACACCACTGGTCACAGGGTTTAACTGCTAAGTAGAGGATAAAAATATAATAGCGCTGAATGCTACACTCTCTTGCATGTAGGTTTTTGAAGATTTTAGACATTCACATATTTTAAAATAAAATATACTGTGTTATTAACAGTATCTCCTACAAATTACACCCATAAGCTCGAGAATGAACTTACAGGTCTAAAACGATCCCTTGACAAACTTGAATAACTCAATTACCAAATATTCTTGATGCAAATTCTTTGCCTCAAAGCTTCGTTTGATCCATATATTTATATACAGTGTACTGTGTGTTTCTCAAGTATGACAGAAACTAGTTTGTAAAACCAAACTAGGCTACCACTATAACAAGAAAGTGTAAGGAAAACATAAATAAATTGCATGAGTCCTGCAATCCACCTGCAAAATACCTGCAAAAATTATGTAACAATGTAAAACAATATACTGAATATTTATATTGTATGGGGTGATGGGTAAAAAAGATCTAAATGCTGACAGATAGCGGACAAGATAAAGATGAGACAACCCTGTCTCCTAAAAATTACGTTCGCATACAACTAAACTGCAATCCCGAAAACGTTTCTCTACAGAACGTATTTGCGACCCGATTACATTTTTGTACAGAACGTAATTGTCACGTTATACTGAAACATATTTTTGTCAATGACGTACTACATTTATTAATGCAAAGTCATTTGTAAGGATGTGGTTGGGTAGGATGGCAGGTGTTTACTGTGCAGGACTGACATGACCCAAGACCCAAGTTCAAGACCAAAGTGCCCCGTGAGGTTGGGTTTAGGCAAGAAAAGTACTGAGGTTAGGGTTAAAGAAAAGATCATGTTTTGGTTTAATTTTTGATGCAGACGTTGTGTTTGTGAAGCGACATTTTTATCCATTAATCAGCCCACACTCTTACTGATCCACCACTGCTGTGATGCCTGATCCCGACCATAAAACACTTTAATATCTCTACACTCGCATGTCTGGATGTTGAAATGTAATGTCAGATATTTTAGCCGACAGAAAACCGGATGCTGATCGGATATTTTGGCGGAGAAAAATACGTTAACTGTGAACATATGATCATTATGTTAACAGAAAACGTAATCGGATTGCAGTTTAGTTGTATACAAACGTAATTTTTAGGAGACAGGGCTGGATGAGAATGAAAACAGAAAAGAGCAATGAAAATACATATGAAAGACTCATTTTTTAAGCTAGCACTGTTGTATCACATCTAATAATAATAATAGTGAATATAGTTGGAGATTGGTGCAAAATTGATTTTCTCTCTTTCACTTTGTTTCCACAAACAGCCTGGAGCTGAGCAAGCCTGTTGTGTATCTGAATTAGACAGTAGCCTACAATCTGAATAAGTTTTAAAGTGAACGACTATACAACAAGTGTTCAACTAATGTTGAACAGCTCAGATGTAACTTGCCTCAGCCTTCCTGTCCACTTGTTTTTGCCTCTTACAAAAGCCACAAAGTATCCAAGAAGACGGTAAAGGCTGATGCTACTCCTGAGCTGTAGTTAGGGTGAAACTGTAGCTCTGAAAGAAAAGTTACACAACTTAAATGTATTATTAATGACTTATTAGTAATAGTAGTATTTCAATTTTAGAAAAGGTTTTTGTAAAACCCAGCATGTAAAATGGTCCTTAAATACACCTAATGGGTTTAGTTTTAACACGTAATATTATTGTCTGCAATCTTAACAAAAAAAAGAAAACCAATTACTTGTTAGGGTTAGAAAGACAAACAATTTTGTATTTTTTGTATATTTATTGCTGCGCTTTAACAAAGCAATTAGCAATTTATGCAAAAAAAGGAAGGTGTTCCCTTAATTTGTCATTTATCTTTTCTATCTTATGTTATTTAGCTTCAGCACCTGAAGCTAAATTGTTGGAGCAATAGCGTGTCTTTAATTACAGATGAGCAGTGTTGTAAGCTCTCATTCTCAAGTTCAACATGACAAAAGCTTTTTTTTCAGAACAGGATGAAGAACCAGGGGGAACTAGTTAACAGGACAGGAACTCAGCTTCTGGTGAGCGGGGCTGGCAAATTGCAACAGGGGGGCTGGACAGCCAGAGAGGTGACTGGGCTAGGCTTCCCCAGAGAAAGCTGATGGCTGATCTGGCCAGTTGCTGACATGTGGTGGAGCATCAGCGGAGGTGGTTCACTCTGGGGCAGAACTGAGGTCAACGAGACAAGTTCTAAAAATGGGGACTGCTGGGGGTCAACCAATCAGGGTTGATGTTAGGGAGTGCTTGCTTGAGGTTATTGCTGCCAAAGGTGGTTCTACCAGCTATTAAAACACCTTATCCCCATCAGTCCGTACGTTTAATGTGTGTGTTCAGTAAAGATCTGAGTGATCAGGGCGGTTTATCTTTTATCAGCTTAGAAACATGGTTTATATTTGTGAAGATCAGATTACATTTCATGGCCAATTTATGCAGACAACTTGTACAACACTTCTACAATTAGACAAAAAGGGGTGGTGGTTTTCACTGATGGAAGTAGCTTAAGCGCTTAAGTCGTTGTTTTCATGTTTGTGGACATCTTTATGTTCAGAACAGCATTGTCATGATATAAATCATATGTGCAAAGCATTTAAGGTGCAA
This sequence comes from Sandelia bainsii, assembly GCA_032362345.1. Taxonomy (NCBI): domain Eukaryota; kingdom Metazoa; phylum Chordata; class Actinopteri; order Anabantiformes; family Anabantidae; genus Sandelia; species Sandelia bainsii. Next base: position 160,949 of record JAUMHL010000029.1, on the reverse strand, counting down.
TGACAGATTTGCCTCCACTCCAGTGTTATACTGTCTAAATAAATAAAAGAAAGTATATAACAAAGACATTATGCTCATTTATTTTGGAAAAAAATAACTAAATGTAAATATTTGTGTGCTGCAAATGTATGAGAATCTCTAGAATGATCAGATCATTTGAATGGGAAGTAAGAGTGAGGTGTTTCAGTGAGTGGATGACAACCAGGTGTGAGTGTCGTACTTAGAGACATCTGGGTCCTCACTATCAAAGTCTGATCTTGTCAACACAGGTTTGTAGAAGTATGTCATGGCTTGAAGAAAGGAGATTTCTAAAAACCTAAGAAGAAGAGTTGTTGATGCTCATTAGCTGGAAAGGGTTTCAAAAGAGTTTCTCAAAAGTTTGGACTCCAGTCGACTGTTCCGTACACATAGAGAACCTTCAACACCATTGTTACTGTCGAATCTTTGTTTTTAAAATCCACACAGTTTTAGGACCTGGGTGAAAATCTGATCACTGAACTACTTTCTTGTCATGTTGAAACATTTCATTACTCATAGAAGTAGCTTCTTCAATCTGAGGAAAGTTGGTTGGAGACCACAAATGTATCCTCCAGGTTCATTTGCACTGTGTCTCAGGTAGTCACAGTGATACACATGAAAGCCAGGTGGAACAACAACCCACAGGTGACCATCAAGTGCGTTTGACTTAATGACTCCACGTGGTTTATAAACCTGCTACTCCAACCAGTCAGTCATAACTGATGAGGCTTCTGGTGGAAAGGTGAAGCGTTTTCAAGAATTAAAAAATAAGTCCAGTTGGCACTGAACAGCAATTTTTAGGATAACCATGACCTGGACAACTGAGAGCATTCACAGATATAATAAACACACCTCTGACAACCCCTCCTACCCCCATAAAGTGGATCGTTAAGTGTGGCCAACCTGTTGGAGGTGTGAATTGGGCCTGATTTTTCTGGGAATGGATGAAAGAGCAGCATGATAAATTGGAGAGAGGTTATGCCTAAGGCCTCCACCTCTGTTGAGTGAGGGGGTATTTATTTGCACATGCCAAGCTTCTTGCACCCCTCTCACAAGTCACTTCTCTGTCCAAAATGTGACAGAGAAAATGTGCTCAGAGCACTCTTCACTGCATTTAAACACATACACTATATTGCTCTTCTTATGTTTAGGTGGGGTGGACAAGTCTCTGTCTCAGTGTGTTAGTGGGTTTGAAGTGGACAGGTATGTGGTGTTTTCCAAAAATCCTTTTCAGCTTTTCGGACACACCAGCCATGTCAGCAATAACCAGGTTCTTCTAGTGGCCCTCGTACTCTTTGGGGACTTTTATTAGAAAAGACAGATTAGAAAATGGCGGTGCCATTAGAACAAATGGGTTTAGCACATTTTGCAGTCTTCAGCTCTAAAGAATCAACTCAAGGGAGGGGGGGCAAAGTAAAATGTGATTATGGATTAGACAAACCAGTTGATCAATCATATCTCAGGCCCATCGGCCCACTGAGAGAATCCCCGATATGCCCGGTGGTCTGTCTATGCCTGCCTTGTACCACAACAAGAGACATTGTTTCAGTGTTTTAAATTATTTAATAAATATATATGTTTGGGGTATGCCATTATCTCCTTTTCCTCCCTCCACTTTTCTCCACCACTTACCCCCCTGCCGTCCTCTTTCCTTTCTCTCTCTGCTTCCTCCTGGCTCCTCTCCTCTATCTCATGCTTTACCTTTCTTCTGTCAGAAGAATGAATTGTGCTGTCAACCTCTAGACTCACTCCTCTCCACCAACACTAATAACTCTCTTCTCTTTTCCCTTCTTACCATTGTCTCAATCTCCACACCTGTCCTCATTCTCTCTCCATTCCCCTTTCCTCTCTTGATCTCATTTGATTATATCGCTCAGCTACAGCATAATTGAGTTGGTGGCTCCCTTTGACCTTCCATCTTGGTACAGCACAGAACATAAATCTTGTAGGAATTAACTTCGACAGTAAAGAACTTGTCACTAGGTAGGACATACATATACAATACCTGTAATACCTGTAAACAATTACCTGTGTTTTTGTTTCTTTTTTCTAGGCTTATTTACTTCATCATTTCTCACAATATGATTTTTGTGGGAGTTAACATGCTGTAAAATAAGCTACATGCTGCTGCTGTCCTTCATTTATACTTCATGAGGAGAAAATGACAGTTGACTTTCATACGGCAAACATCTGCCCTGTTTGTTGTCTTTTGTCCTTCTCTCATGTTGTGACTACGTCACTTCTATTGTCTACGTTTTTTTACACATGCGCAGATGTAAAAAAAACAAAATAAATCAGATTAACGTGTATACATGCATTAAGACATGGGAGTATTGGGGAGAAATTCAGGTGTCTTTATCCGATTTCTCATAATCAGATAACTGCTGTTATCTGATAAAGCCGATAATAATAATGCTGTTTACATGATCACTTAATAATCTGATAACTCCAGAAATCGGATAATGATCTGATTTTTTTGTGTGCTAGTAAACGGGCCCACAGTTATCCAAAGCCACTTGCAAATTGGGTACAAAGCAAGCAAAGTGCTAGGTCAGGAAAAAGACAATAAAGCCAAACATAGATCTTTTATTTCACCTGAGAAAAACAGTAATCCTGAGATTATGAAAATGTAATCCTGAGACATGGAGTTCTGCAGAAACATCAGCACTGATGTACAACAACTTGTAGATTGTTGGACCTTCTCTGTGTAGCTGATTAAACGCCTTTATGCATCACAAAGCAACACAAATGATGTGTTTCATCTACAGCACCAACCTCTGTCTGATGTTACAAAGGAGCAATATCTCTGCCTTTTTAATAATATCCATATACACTAAATATACAAAATATACAACAAAGAAACACCGCGTGTTGAGAAACCCACACAATGAAAATGATACATAGTGTTACAGAATACTCTAGTCACCTGGTTGTGCAATGCCAGTGATCCCAAAAATTGCAAAATGATTGTTGGACACATCCATAACACCTTCACCTGCAGTTCAGACTTGTGTCAGGACATTTGGCCTATTTCAGAAAAAGAGGGAAAAGTGAAACAATGATGAAAAAATAAAGCATAAATCTAACCTTTGTCATGCTTGTCTAAGTACTAATAAAACACATGGGATTATGTTAGGATGAAATAAATATGCAGTGTATACTAATAATAATTCTTTCTTTATCAGCAGCTCATGTGAATTCCAGTTGTTTTCTGGGAGCTACAGCTTCAGCCTCAGTGTTCATGAGCAGTCATCCAGTAAGCAAAATTAGACTCATGCGCGCTAGAGAAAATGTTGTTCTTACTTCTGGCCTAGTATCCCTTAAGTCTTCATCTTCAGCCCAAGACATATGGATACAGTTTTGGTACAGGTTTGTATATATTTCAATAGTGCCACAATTTCTTACACTTATAGGCTCTGTATGACACAACAGCAGATTTATAATGAAACAATCCAGATCTGTGTCCAAGAACCATGTAGGAATTACAACAACCTGACCTGTGTCCCACTGTGCATGACTTTTACTGCATGGAAATCCAGCATCTGGGAATATCTGTGGGCTCCAGACTTTAGTCACGTGTCTTTAAACTTTCTGATAATTCCATTTAGCATTAGGATTCCTACCTATTTTTTTTTTTTTTGAGTTAGAGCTTAGTAAATTTTGATATTGAAAAATGTCTTAATTACAATGTGGTGGTGTGTTAAAGCAGGTGTTAGGCAGCAATAGGACAGGAGAAGAATCTGAATAATAATTCACTTCCTGTGTATCGCAGACAATGCATTTAATTATTATGCTGTTTCTGTCCAGCTTTCTATAACCCTCACAATCACGTTGTGTGTCCTATTTTCCACTGGAGGGCAGCACAGCTCCACTTTTTCTTCAGTCTGTACTGTGACACTGCTCAGTGCAGAGAGATACTTATATACTGTACTTACATTAAGTACTATGTCAACAGTTTAATAACTGTATAGGACAGGTATTCTTTTTGTATAAATGTATTAAAGTTGTAGTGTTATGCGTGCTAATTTATTACAAGTCTGGGGCTTGAACATTGATTATTGACTTGAAAATAGTTACTATGGGTCACCTGGCTATTTGCTGCACTGCCTTTACAACACTTTATCCCTCAGTTTGCTTTGGTTGCCTGCTGCCAATGCTGGTAGACAGACAGGCCATCAGTCAGACAGACGGTGGGATGATGAGGGGCCCCCTGCTGCTGGGAACATTTTCACGTTACACACCATGACCAATTCCATTATCTCTGGCAGGGAAAAGTTGCATAATTCACAATAAATTTGACATTGTTGTTATGCTGAAACTTTCTCTCTCCTCACATATAGAAACCAGAGTGGCAGCAGGATCTCCAGGATGTGACTGACAGGTCTTTGAACTTAGCCTTCAATAGCCAAAGTAGACAGCTTGAAACTGTCAGGACTGAAATACAGTTTAAAGTAGACCATGATCTGGAACTAAATTCCATTTATTCAACCACATTACAGTCAACTCCTCAGCCCAGGTCCACTGGACCTGGTTCATAACTGATGGGACCTTATGTGTGTCCACCACAAACTCGGTGCCTGACTTCCTAGAAATACAGTCTAAGACAGTACAGCAGTGCTCAGTGAAATCTTGTCCACAAAAAAGTAACAATACAACAATGTAAAAAACAATTAATCACAAATAAAAGTCTCACATTATTTACGGCAAAAACGTATTTAAAGCATCAAAAGTAAAAGTGCTGTAGTACATAATAATAATGAACTTTACTGAAGCAGCTTTTTTAACATTATAGTTGATAAATGTGCAAATAATCACTACTAAATAGTAAATAAATACGGTACCTAAGAAAAATTATGAAACATTTTTTAAAAATTTCTATTTTACTGGAGTATTTCCATTTCATATGCAAATATACTTTTACATCACTGTATTAATTTTATACGTATACCTGCTGATACTAATACAATATATATCTTCTTATCATCATAACATTTCATCCCTGGTGTGAAATTCTAGTCCTATAATATCATATTCACTGATGCGAAACAAGTGAGACATTCTGTATATTGAGTAGTTTTACTTTTGGTACTTTATATTTATATACTTTATATATATTTTCACTTATGTAGCAATCTAAATGCAGGACTTTTATTTGTAACAAAGTATTCTTACACTGGGGTATCACTACTTTTACTTAAATAGGTGATCTGACCACTGCTTCCACCAGTACAAGTACATTGATGTAGCTACTATGTTCTGTTGGCAGTAGTAGTGGTAAAGTACTAAAAACTACCAATACAGTGATGTAGAAATACTCCATTACAAGTGAAAGTCCAGCTTGTTTTTTTTTTATATATGAGACGACCAAAAAAATAAACAGATTTCAAATGTTTATGATAAAAAATGTGAACTTTGTTGTGTTCCATTTGTATATTAACCAGTATTTTATTTTGGAAGGTGTAATTGCAAATAGGCAAAAACAAGGACTAGAGGAAAATGGTGTAAATTAGGTTCAGGTCTGGAAAAATTATGGAATCAGTTTCATTGGTTTATGGTCCATTATTTAGTGCAGCAGTGGATGAGTTGGTAGACAAGGTAATAATAATTATACAGTTTATCCTTTCCCGCTTAAATTCAATTTCTCACAGTATTGGCGGTAGTGACATCATTGTGTATCCATATAGTCAACATAGTTTCTCTCAGAAATGACACTTGACAGTCGTTGTATAGTTGTTTTTGTTCAGTTGTCAGCAATGAATAGATCATTATGCAAAGACAGGAATTTCAAACTGCCTGTAATTACGAATGCATTATCTGTCCAATTATTACACACACACACACACACACACACACACACACAGAGTGTCTAAACACTGAGCAGACACTGATGCTTCATCTCAGCCTGTCAGCTGTGATTAATGCAGTGAGTCCTATCAAATGAACTTAAGTGAATGCATGCACCACATACTATTCATGCACACACACGCACATATCACACTGACGAGGATCCTGAGGCCTCAGGTAAATAATGCAGAAAAGAAGCTAACCAGTATCATATAAATTTGAACCAACGAATACTGATCTGTTCAATAGCTGTTGCCCCTCAGGCAACAGTGGCTTTTATACTTCTATACAATTATCTTTACAGTGTGATAAATCAGTAACACAGATTATAGAATTTGTCATGGTTTTCCTATTTGCATCAGGGACTATGGTGGTGTTTGTGCCTGCTACCTTGTTATAAGCTTCAGTTCACTGGCTCTGTTAAGAGCAGACACTCAGTGGACTATGTGCAGGGCCTCACTGACAACGTTCATTTCCTGACCTTAGCCCAAATGCTGCGCTCAGTCTAACTAATTTTCAACTGAGCCCAGAAGCAGACATTTGACCTTCTCTCTCCATCAATTTAAATTAGCTTAACAGGACAATAGGTTACCTTTGACCTTTGCCCTTTGCTGCCAGTGGGTTAACCTGGAGAGAGAGGTATGTGGTGTGTCCTGGGTCTGACCTCCTGGAAAAAAAAAATCCCCCCTGAGAAGAAGCAAAGCGAAGCACCATCTGTTATCACACACACACACTCAAACACACAATCAGAAACTGAGGACACTAATAACTATCTCTAAACCTAGTCCTCGAGGGCTGTTTTCTAGCTATCCCTGCCCTAACCACTGCTGATGACCTGGATCAGGAGTGTTCAGTCCGAAGCTGGAAGATATAAATTTACTTTGTCTTGCCCCTCATGTAAGATGGTACATCAGGGGTAAGATGATGGAGTAGGGGAGAGATAGGTGGGAAAACAGGGGGAGGAGGAACAGGGTTGATCAATCCTGCAAAACATTTTTCTGCACAAGGGATATCATAAAAGTAAAATGAAAAATCTTTTCATCTCATGAAGACTTCTTTCCTTTTCTCTCAATCCTGGGTTTGTATTAAAGTCTTTGACCAGTGTTGGACCCTTCACTGCTCAGATGTTAAAAGAATTCATTAGTTCAGTGTCCAGTTATACCACTTGTATAGAACAGACACAGTTTCTCTAATTTTTTAAGTCAATGTGCTGCGCTGGGTTCATGGCTGGCTGCTGTCAGCTTGATTCAAACTATATTTGTTGACAAGAAAATGAAAAGTTGATTCATTTTTTTTATAACATGCCATAATCAATACAGAGGTCTGTCACTTTATTTTAACCATTACCAGAATGGCTGCAGTGGTTCAAAAATAACTTTGTCTTGTATGATACCCACCCAATAAACTGAAGATGTTTTTTATTTCTGTCATGTTTAAGGAATTCAGGGTAATTTTGGCTAGTCACAATCTGAGGTGGGGCTATCAACATGTGCAAAGCCAGAGGGCTTTGGAAGCTCCAGTAATCTGGAGAAATATGTTGGGCACCCAACACCCTTGGCAAATTCTGTAATCCTCTGTCAGTCAAGTGATGGTTACAATTAAGAAGAAATTACAATGCTGATGTTTGTCCTGTCTTGTGTAGGCTCTTCTTCTTGTGTAACAACACAAATAAATGGCAGATCTGTATTTCAGCAAGAGTCAGTGATTCCCGTAAGTCATGTTGGTGAGTGACATGTTTATCAAGCTGAGTGACTATGTTGTTTCAATGTTCAAAAGTATCCTAAAGTTTTTTGTCCTCGTCCATCAATTTTTACATTCACTTCTCAATCTTTCCTTGTTTTCTGTCCTAGAAAACTGTTCTGGTTCTGTCATCAGTCAATATCAAGCATCTATATCAATAACTACCTACATGAAGCCTGCAAGTTGATTCATATATAGTCTATATATATATATATGGGATCCAGATCAAAGGGTTTCAGGGTTCAGTGTCTTGTCCAGGGGCACTTTGACATGTGGCCAGGATGGGGAACTTGGAGTTAAACCACCAGCCCTGGGGTTCATAGACGACTGCCCTACATACTGAGAGAAAAATATATATACAGCAGAGGAGCGCATGAACAGAGTCCCCCACTACCAGAAATTATGCAGCTGAGATTCCCACATTTGGAGAATTCGTAGAGGTCAATGGCTGAGCCTCATTCATGACAAGCATGTTCACTACTTAGCAGTGGCGGCTCGTCTCACATGAAAAAGAAGAAGATAGGAATCACATAAAATAATTTTTAAAAAACAAGAACATTTTAATAAACGAGCTATACATTATACAGACCGTGAGTACTGTGTATAATCTGCTTTAAAGTGTAGTTTTAAAATATTCTCTCACTCGTTTACTGCGACTGAATGGTCGTGTGACGTATTTCCTGTTCCTTTGGGGCGCAAAAATCTTTACCATAGACCTATGCTATAACTGCATGCGCACT
>JAUMHL010000029.1:140878-152507 GCA_032362345.1 Sandelia bainsii | reverse complement strand
TTATGACAAATTCTTCTTTTAAAACATCAATCATTTGTTTCATAGTTGTTTGTTTACACAGTTAAACCGCTGAAATGAATACTGGGTATTACTGTATACTTGTCAGTATACTTCAAATATACTTTAATAAGTACACGTAAAGAACAACTATACTTTTCTAGACTTTTCTCTATACTAGTCAGTATACTCGAAGTATACTTTAATGTAATTTTGTGTAGTGTGTCTCTGATAAGTACATAACAGTAAACTGAACGTATACTTGCTTATTTTAATTTAAAAGAAGTATACTAGTAGTATACTTGAATATACTTCGTTTTGTAAGGACACCAGCTTCTGGCAGTGTTGCTAAGGAATCTTTGCTCATTTTTCATGAGCACGTAACAACATAAGTACGAACTGTGAGACAGTAAAAGAATTAATGAATAAAACAGTGTAAGTTACTCTCTACTCACACCATTCTTGCATCCATCCATATTTCTGGACTATGATGCAAGGAAAAGATGCAGGTGGGAGAAACATGGATGAAATTACCTAATTAAGTAATTAGGATGTACCAAATGTTTAGCATTCAAGCTCTTAACTGTGTTCTCACCTGTACCTGCCTGCCTGCCTGCCTGTCGGCACGCTTGCCCTTTTAAGCCTTTGTCAACATCATCAGTTTTTCTATTAAAATCACCGAACAGTTCCTGCCTGTCTGGTCCATCTGCATTGGGGTCCTCCATCATGTTGCCTTGTTCACACAACTGTGACAATGTTGAATGATGATGCATTTTACACACCTGCAATTAAGTTCTTAAAGGCACTTCTTTGATGCTCCTCAAAGTTCTTTGAAGAATCTCTGAAACGCAAACTTTAAACTGCACATGTTCCACAAACAGATTTGACATAACTGCAGGTGAAATCAGGCTTTTAATCCCGTTCCATTCCCCTTGAGGCTTCACCCTGTGTTGAGCCCCTGGGTAGCTTACTAGCCCAGCATTACGATCGTGTGTCACTCATGTCTTGTTTGTGGTGTTTGTTTCCTAGGATAGACAAGACATTTTAAATGTTTCAAACACGCACAGCCCCTACATATAGTATGCCTGTGTGAGGTTAGCGGTTTATTATGATCTTTTACAAGACCCCTGAGCAGGTGTTTATGCACTATAAATGTGCTCCAGGTAAGGTTTTTATGTCCAAATACAGCTGTCTAATCAGTTGAACTCACAGAATGGATCTATGACAGAGTAACACTCATCAACACAGAAACCCAATACTTTATAAAAGTGGAAGTACTTGCCTAAAGGACTTCCCAAAAATACTCCAATAAAAATATCACTTCAAATTCTTTCCTCAGGAAATGTACATGCTCTGAAAAGAGCATCAAATAAAAAATTAAAAGAAACTTTAAAATAATGAATAAGAAAAGCTACGGTTTCCATTACCTAGATTACATAGTGTGAAACATGAGCAGCTAGTAACAGTGGAACTGCTTTTAACCATGTTACAGTACTGACAGGTGATTCATTCATTACAATACAGTAATTTATTAGTTGATTATATTTTTATAAGAATCTCCATGTGCAAGAAGGAACCAGTAACAAAGCCGTAAAATAAATGTAGTGGAGTAAGAGTACCACATTTCCCTCAATCCTGCAGTAAAATATAACTATCTCAAAATTGTCCCTAACTACAATATGTAAATGTACTTAATTACTTACCACATAATCATCAATATCTGATGAAAATATATAAGAAAAATATAGCAGATTACAGTGGAGCAATTAGTAGAGTGTTTGCCCATCAACTCTAGGGTCACCAGTTCACACCCCAAATCCTCCAAGTCACTGAACCCCCAAGATGTCCACAAAGAACCCAGCCACTGAGGTTGGAGAGTCAGTGCATTCTGGATGCTGGGCCCAAGCCTGGTGAAAAATTGAGAGAATTGCTTCATGAAGGGCATGTGCTGTAAAAGCTGTGCCAGCCCTGTGGTGAAGTACAAACCTAAACATGTGGTGAAGAACAACACATTCATTCATTCATCAACTTTCATTACATAACCACATGGGTTATTTAGCTGCTTGCTACAAACATAATTCTCTGTAAGACTAACTTCAACCTAAAGTTAAGAGTCATGAACACCGAATCCAGTGGATGCAGTCTGGATGCAGTAACATGTGTAGCATCTTTCAGATTAGTGTATGTGCACAGTACCTATGCAGTGTACGATTAAAATGGCTACAACCTAATGGGAACAGTACAATCCCAGCACTTGCAATAATAAATGACGTAGGTTACAATGGGCCTGTATTGAAGGTAAGACAGCAGCTGACAAGGAGCTCTGCACTAAGAAAATACATCCAGCGATGTCCTCAAAGTCCACAACATTTAATAACAAGAGAGCTTGTACTGCTTACTTTCTTCAATGAAATAAACAAATTTCACCCAAAATCAGAAAAACTCAACAACAGTTTTACTATATACTGCATCAGATAAACACTGTAAATACTACAGAAAAATATACATAAAAGAAAACAAAAGATACTTAGCATATCAAAAAACTTCACATTTGATCCATGTTTGCGAACAGCAACACTGGTATTTGTGTTCTTGTATGGCTATTTTTGTGAGGACCAATTTGACTTTTATACCATGTGAGTTGAAGACATTTAAGGAAAGTAAGGACAGCTTCTTTTATAGACTGATTGCTGATGGAAGAATTGTGCACAGAGGATTGCATTCGAGATTCAGAATTATGTAAGAAATTTCTGGTGTGTTTCCTGTTGTTTGACACAGTTAATCCAGTAAAGTTTAGGGCCTTTGGAACGTTTGTCATTTGCAAGAGAAGGTGATGATGAAGAACGTGTGGATCGGTTTGATTAAGCTTTCTGATCTTGTCTGAGCAATTGAGAAACACTGTTATAGTATGATAAAAGAAGTAAGGAGGGAGCAGTTCAGCCTGCAGGAAGCTGGACACTAATGAAGATCTTTCTAAAGCAAAGGCAAAGCGCTCCATGAATAATACTGTATGTGAGGAGGTGAAGGGGAAGACGACCACAGCTACAGTAAGTCATGTTACACCGACAGGATGATACTAGAAGTACTTTAAACTCCCAGTTCACTGAGATGTAGTCACTATAATTCATAAGTCAAGGAAGTGTGTTTTTTCTCTATGAAGAAAGTGACATGTAGCCTATGACAGATCCACTCATGAATTTCACTCACACCTAAGAGAACACTGGTGAATGCCTTCTCTTAAATCTCTTGTAAATGGCACTTGATAACTAATGTATCTGTACAACAGGTTCTTGCTTGAGGCTCAGTGAGTTTTGGTGATAGAAAACAGTGCATTGTGGTGTTAAGATGTTCAAACTTAGCAATAAGGATGATGGATGAAGTGTTACCATATTCAGTTGAGAATAAAGTGAGTTCTCCTTCATGTATCATATTCCATCGTGTCTGTGCATTTCTATCCAAATTGCTCTGGAATGTGGTGCCTGAATTCTTTGGCCCTAACAATTCACCGCAGACATCAAGCACTCTGGAGGAAGATTCCTTCAGGCGAGTTGGAGCACGAGCAAACGCACACACACACATATAGATATAGCATCTACATGCAAATGCACTGTGTGAAACTATCAAATATATCACAGGAAGCCGACAAATTAAGCAGCCTCAGAGAGAGAGAGAGAGAGGAGCCAAACCCACGTGACTAAATTCCCACAACATGTATATATATGTATACACACACACTCACACACACATATACACATAGTGTACATAGTGTTAGGACTTAGGGTTGGGGGCTCTCATTAGTCTTGTGGCTCTAAACCAGGGAGGATTAATGTCATGGTGACTTTTCACGGTCTACACAGAGTCTGGTATTTGTGTTCTTGTATGGCTATTTTTGTGAGGACCACTTTGACTTTTATACCATGTGAGTTGAAGACATTTAAGGAAAGCAAGGACATTTTGTTCAGTCCTCACATTACTTCAAAGGCCTGTTCGAGGGACTCGGCTTCAGAGCTCGGGTTAGGATGGGGCCAGGTTACGGTAGATGTTGCATTTAGGCCATAAACACTCATTCATTCACTCAAACACTAATAAAACAGGAGGCTGCACTGTTGGGGTTCAGTTGTTTCATGAACTGGTGACATGATCCAAGAGGTCCAGCTGGAGGAGTGTGTGTAACTGTAATGTAACAGAAACGCAGCATTGACATTACAAAATAATACAGCAGGAATGTTTCGTGACCGGTCAACACAGCATCTTGCTGGATGATGACCCAGCTCAACCTTTTCTTCTGCTGGAAGATGCATCATTTTGGCAGGGAGTCTATTTGAATGAATGTGAAGGTCTGTGTTTTATCATGCAGAGTGAAAGTCTGTCTGAACGCGGCCTAAGGGGCCAGTGAACACATCAGTGTCCACACAAAGTATAAATGTGTTGGAGGAGGTGGTGGGCTAGATGCCTTCATACTGATTGATGCTGATCTACAACAACACTGTGACTAGTTAGTTATTATCAACAGGACAACCTGGACAGATGTGTACCTGCTAACATGCATCAGAGTTTTATAAACCAAACTCTACTTACCAGAAACTGCTTTGACATAGTGCAGATTTAGTCTTTATGCAACAGCTAGTTGGGAAAGTTCTGGTCCATCGGGGGACGATGGCCACTTTTGCAGCCCTAGCCGATCTGGGGGGAGGACAGAAAGCAAAGAAAGGAGAAATTTGACTGAGGATATTTTCCAGGTGTTGCATGCGGCTCCGCCTCCGCCCCTCTCCCTACCTCCATGCCCCCGGGCTCCACGCCGCAGACAGCCCAGCAGGGAGGAGGGGGCTGGGCCGACACAGCGACACACCGGTGCTCCTGCAGTTCGCTCGGACAGTGGGAGGACAAACACACGCACACAGAGGACAGCGAGGCTCAGCTCAGCTCCCTGCCTGCACACAGAGGACCATTGTAGCTGTTTCTCACTAGTTTCTCCACGTTTTTCATCATCACAGTGAACTTTCTTCTTCTTATCTGACTCGCAGCGGCAGCGCGGAGCCTTGTGCGATCAGACAGGATGTCGGAACTCTCCGTGAACGACCACCTCGAAGGGATTTTATCAGATTTTGAAGGTATGTAGGCTGTAATATTAAATGACTTTACTGCTGCCTGCATTGATGACATGCAATAAAACCAACTGTGGGCTCAGAGCTGCAGGCTGCTTTACCTCCTCTGCTCCAGAACAGCACGTTGTGCGTCAGGACTGGAACGGTTGTGTGTTCCTGTTAAGTAGTTTTCCTTTCAAACACAACACAGAACATGAAACATTGACTCTGTTACAGGTCAAACCTGGGCTGTAAATTAAGAAAATAAAAGTGGATACTTGGATCTTGGAGTGTGATGAAATGAAATGGACATTTTTTGCAATCTACTGACATTTTATTGGTTGATAAAGAATTTCTATATGAATTGATAATGGTTGTAAGTGATGGTGTCAGCCCTAGTTAATGTGTCCTGTTAGTGCATCGAGTTTTCTCGAGCTGTTTTATTCTTGGTTTCACCTCCAGTACCCAGAATTACATGTCAGATATTTTAAATAATGAGCATAATTAAGATATATATCAATATCTTTAATTGGAATTATTATGATTTGTCATAATGTGAGTGAAGGTGAAGGTGAAACTGAACTCTAGACACCTTGAATCACTTTTCAAGTCAATGAGGAATTCTTACTAGTCAAAATTCAATTACAGATATGATAAATACATGTCAATCATAAGTACTGTCCATAACATTTACAACAATTGCGCTGATGCTTCACATCATCTAAAGTAGAAGGTACAGTAAATGAAATGGCCGACACCTCCCTGTTGTACACTCATATCATTTAATAGCTGGAGGTGGTTTGAATCAGTGAATGAGACGTAGTAAAAGTACTGGAGTCAGATGTCAGACAGCTCGGACAGGTAAGAGAGCAGCACAGAGGTAACACAGAGCGAGCAAAGCTGTGAAAAGCTTTCTGTATGTGCAGACTGATTCTCCTGTGTGTGTGTGTGAGAGAGAGAGGGGTGTGTGTGTGTGTGTCGGGGGTGGGGGTAGTGAATAAGTGTATCCCATCAGCAGACAATAGGATCTTTTTAGACTGTATGACTGAGCTGGCTGTGATTCAAAGACTCGATCTCTTCTGGTCACTCCTGTCTCAGTTTAAGTCACAAAGCTGAGGCTCAACTCCATTAAAGTGAGGCATGACCTCTTTCAGTGATTCATTCAGTTTTCAATCAATCCGTTTTTCATGTTGTGTGTACATCCATTCTAATAATGCAGTAAGGTGAAACTATGCAGTTTTATAATTGATGGAATGTGTAAGTAAATGTTACATGAACAAAAGAGGATTATTTAGAACGACTGGGTCAGACTGAATTTGGTGAATGTGGTAATTATTAAATTGTTCACTGCTCTGTTTATTGAATTTTTGGAGTTAATCTCTTCTCAGGGTCAGGATTTTCAGAGTGGACTCTGAGAGTGGGCTGCATGTTTTTCTTTTGCTTATAGAATACTTGTCTCCTCTCTTGGTCTTCAACTAGTTCTTGCAAAGCTTTGAGGTGTGTTGATGATAGAATCCTGTTGCAATCTGAATTCTTTTCCACAAAGATACAAACCAAAGAGTACACCATGTCTCTGATGAATGGAGTACTGCTCCTTCTTGGCCAGAATGGAGTTGGTTCAGTCCAGGTGTCCAGAAGAGGTAAAACAACCCCAGAGTACCACCATTTTTCACTAGGTCAGAGGCAGCTCTCCACTGACACTGAATGGGTGGCTGTCATTGGCCCAGGCTTTTGTATGAGTATTTGTGAACGTGCCTTTGCTGTTGTAAATCTCAAACCTGGATTCATCAGTAAATAGGACTTTTCCCCAGTGACGCACTGTGAAATACTGCTATGTCTTAACACCCCCCTATTGTTTGACCTTGTTTCCTTTTCCTCAGAGGTTTAGAGACTCCTGTGTGTCCCCTGAGATCACTGTTAGGAAGACATGGGATATGTAACTTTGCTGCCTTCATCAGTCTGTTAAAACCACAGTTTTTTGTCATTCAGATATTGGTCACTTTCACATTAATGGTGAGGAACTAAATTAGAGTGCAGTATTTGCCTTGAATGCAAGATTGGACAGTACGTTAAGTGACATAGAACGTAGGAGCTCAGCAGTGAATCATATGCTGCACGTGATAATAATGCCTGTGACATGATTGATTGATTTTTGTTTTTTTTATCGTGTCTTGGACAGGACAGGAAAACTAAAATGAGCGTGAGTATCTCCAGTGAGAGGACAGAGTCGAGGGAGGGGAAGTGAGAATGAGACAGACTTTGTTCTTCCTCAGGGCCAACCGTCATATCCCGGGACCCTGCAGGGACACTACGACAAAAGCTGCCCTCTCTCCAACATTCTTCTGTTTAGACAGGTGTTGATCTGTTCCTCCTAAACTCATTCAGCTTCAGACTCCCCATTGTAAAAGTGCCAAGTAGCTGAAGAAATAAAGCTAGAGATTTGTAAGATTGTATTTTTAAAGCAGTATTGTCTGTGTCTGACAGACCAGTATACAATATATCTCTAGTTAGTGAGGCCAGTTACTCCAGCAGCATGCCTCATGCCGAGTCTCAGTCGTAGAAGTTCATCAGATGTGACAGATCTAAATTTCCTTTGGTAACAGGGGAGTGATTGTTGATGTTCGGCTGGCCAGCCAGCTGTGGAATGCTGGGTGAAGGATGGTGTCTCATAGCGGGCGCTTCTGTTTTAATCAGATGGATCCAAGAGCCACCAACTAAAGGCATGTGATTTAAGGAACTCAGTTCAAAAGGGGGATTTTGTGTGTGCTTCTACACACAAAACAGAACAGAAGGTTTGTATCACACTGTAAAAGTGAACCATGAAATAATGATGGCTTTTTCAAACTTTCAGTAGATGGAGCAGAAGTGTCCAACATAGTTGGAACTACTTGTGTAGACCTGGCAAACCTGGAAAACATAATGAAAACAAGTGTGCGAGTCATCACCCTATGACTTAGAGATATTTCTATGACTCTGTGGACGGAGGCATTATATTTTTGTTACCCACCCGTTCACCCCATTGTTGTTAACATGACGTCTCTTGAGGGAAGTTTTTTCAAATTTGTACAAGCTTCCACTTGAACTCAAGAATGAAATGATTAGATTTTGGTGGTCAAAGGTCACTGTGACCTCTTGTAGACTACATTGCCAAAAATATTGGGATTGTCTTTACACACACAAACTTTAATGGCTTCAACTCTTCTGGGAAGATAGTCTACAAGGAATATTTGAGGGCTGGATGAGAAGGCTTGGCCTTATGGCTCTAATTGTTCCCCTGGGTACATCAATCCTTGACGCCATGGGAATGATGGTGGCTGTCTGTCGGACCTCTTGTCAAAACAATTGGTTATAGGGTGAAAACATCACAGTTGACTGACTTTATGCACAAAGGCAACTGGATTAGGGTTACACACAAAACTTAGGGTAGGTTAAGGTAAAAGATAAAATAAGTGCTTCCTGGGGACATCCTTGTGGGTCTTATAATGACCTACCTACCTTATTTTGGTCTCTACAAATCCTTATGTGAGTGTCAGTGTATTTTGAGAGGACATGGCTGGGCCAATGTTCTCTCAGACCAGCGAGCCAGTCATCAACATGGAACCATGTGGAGTTGGACTGACCATAAACTGCCCTGTTTCAAATTCGGAGAAGTCTGCCGATGTAGTTAAATAGTTGCTGCATGGAGGATTGTGATGCTTGAGTAAAGGCAGTGACATGTGTGAACTCAATTGGAGGGGGAGACAACCCTGTCACATCCTGGTACCACACTCAGATCAGAGAGGGTCCCATGACTTACTGACACACACAGCTCATTGTCTTTTCTCATGACAGGTGCTAGTCCCTCCCTGACATTCCAGTCTGCATTAACGCTGTGGAGCCTGGGACACACCAGTCAGTGTTTTCACTTCAATAATATGGTTGTATGCACATGGACGCTCATACCCTCGCATGTTGCAAAAACACTTTCCCTTGACCTCAAGAACAAGTGTTTCCCCCTTGTCAGGCTAAATCCCTCTCTCTGTCCTGATCCTGTGATCACACACACACATACAGAGGTAGCACTTGTTGCAGTGCCTGCTGCCAAGCCATTTTTCCATAATGGACCAGAATTTGGCAAGACATCAGTGCAAGCTGCCTGGTACTCAGACATGTCTGGAGTTGTCATGCCCCTAGGAAACACTTGACCAGTTCTAATGAACTAAGAGGACAGAGACAAGACTATTACGACAGGGAATATGTAGAAGCTAATCTGAAAACAGTCAAGTTCAGATTTAGTGTCATGAGCTGAGTTTGTAATCTTTGTCTTCTAGAAGTTTACTAAAAGAACAGTTAGTGTTATCCTTTATCTTTTATCTGCTGTTCTTCCATGCTCTCTAAGTAAACATGAAGCACTGGCAGTTAAATTTGGAGGCACTGTCCCTTTAATAGACTCCAGCTTCTCTGTAATATTTTTCTGGCAACAGGTACTTATGAGGCAAATAGTAGCCGCACGTCTGAAATATAGTGATGTAAGCGCTAGTTTGTTAAGTGTGTGTATGTGTGTGTGTGTGAGTCCTCAGGCACTGTGTTATTTTCAGTGTTACAACATTGCAAATGACTGCTTGGAATGTGTCTTCCAGATGTGCTTTTAGTAAGTGGAAATTGTTTTAATGCGTTTGTTCACCTGTGTGTGTGTGTGGATGGTACGTTCCACACAACAACCACTACAAATGTATAATATGCAGGTTTGTGTTGTTTTTATGTATTTTGCTTTCTCCACTTTAATCTTTTCAGTTGGTTAGGGTTAGGCATTTAGTTGTGATGGTTAGGGTTAGGGGCTAGGGAATGTATTATGTCAATGAGCCCCCCCACCAAAGATAGAAAGACAAGTTTGTGTGTGTGTGTTAGCACGTGTCAATGCACACGCTGTCTTGTCTGTCAGGGAACTTTGCGGAATGTGCCGGTTGAGGGGTGGGGTGGTGTACACGGACTTGTCCAGACTCGAAACCCCCTCATACTGTGTCCACAGGTTAGACTGGCCCTCAGGTCCTCCCAGTGCTTACTGGTTCCTAAATGAATGTATCTCAGGCCATAGCCGGTTACTCATCGGTGGGGTTTGATTTGTTAAGGACACAGAAAAAGCTTCATAAACTGACACATATAGAGAAACACCAAGGAAAACATACACACATGTTGAAACTGTAGAAAAATGCGCCACTTAAACTTCTGGATAAAACGAGGACATTGTGACTGAGAGGTCACAAAACACTGATGATTTGAAAATAGTTTTTTCTAAAGCTGAATGTTTTTTCCCTGAAAAAGCCTCTGTAGCACCTGGGCGTAGGATTTCCCTATATTTTTGTAAGGATAAACACACACACACACACTCACACAGCGTTGATTTACTCTTGGAGGTAATGTGACTACATTAACTGGGGGCCAGTTATTCCATGTTTTGCTTCCTCTGGGGTTCTGGCTTTCTGCCAAAATCTGCAACAACCGCAGCTCTTCACTTGTTTACAGATGTCAGAGCAACAAGACACACGGCCCCTTGCAGACACTCACATACACAACGTAAAGGACAACCTGGAACATTTCCACAGCGCTTTCATCATGACACTAGTCTGAATAAATAATATCACACAAACGTGAAACAATTCCAAACATTTCATACGTTTTATGATAATTCAATCAATTATGTGCAAAAAGTCAGTATTGACAGTGTTGATCCTTCGTGACTGCTGCTGTATATGTACATTTAAAAAAAAATGCTGAATGCTGACTCTCTCTAAAAAGGGCTTGTGTGTGCGGGCTCGAAGCTTGGCACAACCAGTCAACCATGAGTGATTGATCTAATTGAAACCTGTAAATGATGTTATCTTTGTGTTGATGTTTAACCAATGTTCAGCCTCATCACATATAACCAGTCCACGAATGCTGTGGGTGGACCACTAACCTCTTACTGACACCCACACACATTTTCCAGTGGACTAACCCGCACTGGCCATGAAAGGGTGCCTCACACATGCATACAGAGACTTCCCCAGAGATGCAGCTATGACTGTGAGGGCATTCAGCATGCATTGGTGTGTGCTGGCCCCTGTGTGTGTGTGTGTGTGTGTGTGTGTGTGTGAAAGAGAGAGACATGGAGAGAGGTTGGACATCTCTCTTTATCAGTTTGAAAAGGGATTGTGTAAGAGGAGAGGATTAGGGTGTGTGAGAACAGAAGGAGTGGAGCCAAACACACACACACACACACACACACACACACAGGTAGAACAGAGTGGAGACGGGGTACACCACTGCCACCATAATTATTTCCCCAGCGTGTGACAGGGTGCCAGCAATTACCTGATACCAGGACTCCTTATCTTTTGTAGAGAGGGCAGGTTCACACTTGTAGCTTCAGCAAACCCAGCCGAGCTCACACAACCCTCCCCCCCCAAAAGACATACACACACAGCCCTCCCCAGCCTGCATGGAGCCTTCAGTCACCTCCGTAACATTGCTCGTCTTCGTCCATTCCTGACTAACAGTGATGCCCAAACTCTAGTCCATGCTTTCATTAT
>JAUMHL010000029.1:129937-140778 GCA_032362345.1 Sandelia bainsii | reverse complement strand
AGCTTTCAAATCTGAATTAAAAACTTTTCTTTTCACTGATCACTTTTCTACTTCTTTCCCTGTTTAATAGTTTTTTTTATTTTTTTTGTTTCGTTTTTCTGTGTGTATGTAAAGTGGCCTTGCGTTTGTATAAGGCGCTATATAAATGCAAATTATTATTATTATTATTATTATTCAGAGGTTGTGAGCCACTAGTTGCTCAGTTAGGAAGTGAAGCACGTTAGGTGTTTGAGCTGCCACAGATGATCCTCGTTTGATATTTTTAACATCAATTCATATTTAAGTTCATAAACTGTCAAAAAGTATTTTAAAAATGTGCATTACAATATTCCAGAGTCCAAGTCTCAAATTCAACAAAAGACCAAAACACAAAGTGTTTCAGCTTTCATTTGAAGTGAGAAAATTAAGATATGTCAGTTTAGAGGAACTGTGGAGGTCAAGATGGGATATGGAAGACCAAGTAAACTCTTGGAGAGGACTTCTCTTAAGTGTATCAAAAACACAAATCAAAACTATCATTCAACTGCAAAACTATCTGCAGGAAGTTGGGGTGCACCGTTCCTCTGTGTAGCGATATGTTCACGGAAGAGTCTGTAGAACACTGGGAAGAAAAACTTACTAGCTTCTTTTTCAGAGGTAGGAAGTGCAGTGATGACAGTAAAGTTTAGAGTTTAGAGTTTAGTTTAGAGAAATGAGCAGAATTTCCATGAAAAGAGCACGTTGTCAACTATGAAGCATGGGGAGTAGACATATCATGAGGTTGTGCTGTATCCAGTGGCACATGAAATATTGCAAGCATTGATGGAAGAAAGGATTCCACTAAATACCAGCAAATTCTGGAAGCAAATGTTACACCTATGGAAGAAAATGTAAATTCACCTGAAAGAAAAAAGTATGTATAATCTGGTTAAAATCATCATCTTTTTCTGAATTAGGATCCATAATCAGATTTTCTTCTTGATTGTGAAATGCACAGCCACACTAGAAATAACCACCAGAGCAAGTAAGTCACCATAGCCATATAATGGGTAATATAATTCTTTTTCAGAGATGACGACATTTGTCTCAGCTGAAAATGAGCGGTGCTGTGCCCCTCGTCTCCTTAGAAATATTACAAGACACTGTAGCTTAAGACAAAGCAAGTCAATATTGCGTCCAGCAGGAGCCACTGGTATCAAGTTGATCTTTATTTATTGACATGATGTGAATATTAATTTAACTTTGAGAGTCTGACTGCTTAAACTGAGACCAGCAGGTTTTACAAGAGAAGACGTCTCCCTCTGATCAAGTTTTTGGAACTACAGAGCCACTCAGTACATAGTACCTCATAGACAGTGTTTTGTTTGCAGAAAGGTCAGTGTTGGCATGTTAGTTAGAGATACTTGATGTGACCTTTGACATTTTAACCAGCAAATGCTATGATGAGCACTAAACGATCAGCAAAGCTTTGCCCACAACCCACATTATTTATCACATTCACACAGTGTACGTTTACTTTACAGGCTGTAAAAAAGTTGAAACAGACAGGAGCCTTCAGAAAGCTGATGTTAACGTTTGTCTTATGCCTATTAACACAAAGTGACCACTGAAAAAGTGTGAATACGCCCACTTACTGATGATGTGGATTAGAAGATGCCCTCTTGTGACCCAATTCCTTTTTGCCAAAATGCGACAGATTTGCCTTTCTTTTGTTGACTGAATGAATGGTGAAGTTTGCAAACAGGAGTAGGACATAACAGAAAAGTAAAAGGATTTGATCTGTACGATTCATCTGAAATGAAACATTGTGGACACTTATGGACACTAAGACCGATTGTGAGGTAAGATCATCAGATTGAACCACCCCTACGTCCGGTTGCCCAACAGAATGGCCCTCACAGTCCCCTGACCTGAACCCAACTGAAAATCTATTTAGACTACCCAAACCTTTTGCTTATATCACAATGATGTTTACATTTTTTAAATTTTGTCTTCAGTTTATTACATTAAAAGAACTGCATTATTTTTAGTGATCAATCAGCATTTTTGTTTGATGAGACACAGCACTCTTGGAGGGAATGTGATTTTAGGAATGCATTTTAAGTGATAGTGTGCTGCCTGTTGTGCTGCAGTGGTTTAATGTTTGTAGCTCTTGCTTTCTCTTGGTGAGTACATTATAATGTACTTCCAACAGACAGAGAAACACAAATAGACAGTTGTGAACTTGCCTCTGCTGTGTAGTGGAACTACCTCGATCCCACATGTGGGGGGAAAAAAAGGTTTTAAATAAATAATTGTGTTTTAAATATTTAGTGAAGTTGCTGTGATTATAGTATTAGAGATATTTGGGTGCAAATTCCACCAAATGATGCAGGTCGCAGCTGTGGATAACATCTCAGTTTTCACTTTAGCACAATAATTATATGCCCCTCCTTCTGCGAACCACCCACCCATTCGTTCTCATGGTGTGTCACATTGCAGTAGTTGGTTTTTTGAAACTCAAAACCCCACTGGATGTCCTGACTGCGCTCCAACCTCAATCCAGCCTTTGTGTTTGTACCATGAAAGAAATGCGTGCGTGTATGTATGTGTGTGTGTGTGTGTGTGTGTGTGCATGCGTGCAATAGAAGAAAGTGACACTGTTCCCATACAAACAAAGGCAAGAGGCTAAGATAATTCAGGAACCAGAATCACAGAGAGGGTGGGAGAGATTTTATATGATGTTGATGCTGAGCAGGTACATTTACACAATGTAAAGCGTCTCTATACAGTCACAGATTCCTAGCTTTAGTTTCATAAAAGTTGTACTATTGTACTACAGATACAGATATGAATTTATTAGCTCTGCACTTAGTGGTAATATAGTATTTGCCGAGTTAGATTCTGAGACCTACTACAAACATGGTGAAATCACAAAAAATAAGTCCAGTCAGTCAAGAAAGGCAATCAGTCAGATGATCAGACAGGTTGTAATTAACTGAAAGTGGAAGCTCTGGTGAGGTGAGACATGTTGGAACAAGAAAGAGTAGCAGCAATTGAGCAGGAGACATGTAAATGACATATTGAATGGATAAAGGAAAAAGTGTTTTTGGAGATGCACAACACTGTCTGAGAACTTATTTGTTTTATTCCAAGTGAGTTCATGTGGACTCAAAAGACATGTGACTTTGGTCAAGATGCGCTGGTTAGATGTTAGAACAGAGGCATGTTATTATTTAACATGTATCTTGTGTCTTTCTGCCTGCAGCATTGAAGAGATCCTTTGACATCGAAGATGTGGACGACATACCATCCTTCTCCTCGGCTTCCCCTATCTCTACCCCCGTTACCCCTTCTTCCTCACGATTCTTCCTCAACCACAGTAAAGCCAGTGAAGGTCGTGGAGGAGGTGGCCAGTCCCCTTCATTAACCTTCAACAACAACAGCCTGGGCTCTGCAGCCCACCGCTCCTGCATAAGCCTGAGTTCCAATCCCAGCCCCGTCTTCAAGTCCCGTACAGTAATGAGCAGCCTGTCCTTCAATCGAGGAACCATGAACAAGCCAGCCATCCATAACAATGGCTCCCCTGTGACCAGAGCTGCATCCTTCCAGAGCAGGTTAAACCCCAATGGTTACTCCTTGACATCTGGACCAGGCAGTGATAATGACAGCCTTCACAGCTCCACGTCCAGCCTGGAGTACTCTGGAGGGTTTGGGGGTGTCCCCCATCTTACCAAGATGGGGTCATATTCCAGTCCTCCATCTCAAGGGGAGTACTATCGAATCCAGCCCCAGATACAACAACAACATATAGAAGGAGATGTGAACTTGGGAAGCACCCCTGGCCTGAAGAAATTCTCCTCCCATGGGAGTGTTTTCCACTCAGAGATGGACCAGAGACCAGGAAGGATGCTGGGTGTTCCAGAGCCTCAGGAGGTGAACCATGGCTCCATGCCCAGCCTAGACCTCCAAATTCGTGATGGAGGCGGAGGAATGGTGGGTTTGCAAAGAGCTGGAGGCAGGATGTCTCCAGGAGTGCAGTATGTCAATTCTGATGCCAACTGGAATGGTCATCTTCATAATGCCACTTCCTCTGGGGTGGAGGGCTACAATGGATCTGAAAACCACTGCCAGCAGCAAGGGTCCCAGGTCATCAAGCCTAAGGCCAAAGAGATACCACGTCTCAACAAGTTTCCATTAGATCTGGACAGTTTGGTAAGCAGCTGTTCAAACACCTCTCCCACCAAACCTCAAGGAAGATCCATGAGCCCCAAACCCCCCAAGCCTCCTCCAAGGAGCACAGGAAGCCTCCACCACCACACCAGCTCACCATCCACCTCAGCCAGCCCTTCTGCTTCCCTCAGCAGCCTGGACAGTTCTTCTGACACCCCGCCATTCTCCCTCCACCATCCCTTTTTGCCTTTCTCTCCACGTTCTCCAACTCCCTCGCAGGGATCCATCCCTGTTCCAGAGATGAGTAGCTCCCCAGTGTCCCTTTATTCGGCTCAGAGCCCCAAGCTGGGGATTCTCTCAAGGCCCCAAGCTGCCCAGCTCAACCCGATCAGCCCTGACAGCCCTTCAAGCCCCAGAACCATTCGATCATTGGAAGATGGTACAGGTGATGCCAGTGATAGTGTAGGCTCAATCTTACAGAGGATCGCCTCCTTCTCCCAGTCTGTCATCACTGACACCACCCAAGCAGCTGTGACCCTGCCCCCGATAGTCCAAAGCAAAGGTCGGTTGCCATCTGCACTTCGGAGTCCTGCTGAGACAGTGCCCATGCCC
This sequence comes from Sandelia bainsii, assembly GCA_032362345.1. Taxonomy (NCBI): domain Eukaryota; kingdom Metazoa; phylum Chordata; class Actinopteri; order Anabantiformes; family Anabantidae; genus Sandelia; species Sandelia bainsii. The sequence continues at coordinate 136,035 of JAUMHL010000029.1, read as the reverse complement.
TTAAGGAAACAGAAGAAACAAGAAGGTAAGTAAGTTTTTTTAAAGTGCTTAAAAAGCAGCATATGCAGTCTCTAAACTAGATAACCATAAATGATTGCAGATTTGGTTTTTGAGACTGTCCCAAACATTTCAGTGGATCAGAAGTATGCAGCAGTCATCTGTGTACATGTGTTTGCTTGGATCTTTTTCTATGTGTGTCTTTCATGTGTAGTCAGTGTTTGCAAGTTGTAAACCTTCAACTCTTGCAACATCAGTCTTTTTTTATGAGCACTGAAAAAAGAGCACAACAGATCAGACTGAATCAGACCTAGGAAAGTAAGCGATGCATGTTGTAGCGATGTAGAGCTTAACCAAACAAAACATCTTTATATGATGCATCATTATATTCAAAATCATTTCATCTGAGGTCTGACTAAAACAAGGAGGAATACTGTTTTTATTACTAACTAATATACATAATCAATTTATGCTTCCCTAATGTTTTCAGAAATCTGATGAGTGATCTGCTGCATGGTAACAGTACATATAGATAACAGCACTGCATGTTTCTCAGCTCTTGGTTAAAGCTACAATATGCAGCATAAGCTAGTCAGACCATGACACTCAAACTCAGTCCTCTCTCCTCCACCAGCTTCCTACTCTGCTATGCTCTTCTGCCATCTCTGCACTGCTACCAGGCTGTTCAAGGAGTCTGACTTCAGGGGCAGTGTCTACAGCACCCTTCTAAAATGAGATTAGTTTTGGACCATAATTTGTTTGCATAGTGAGGTAGAACTTTGTTCATTCAAAGAAGAATTGCATATGAACAGAATTCAGGTAGCTGTTGTGACCACAGCTGTAAAGAACTGTGGCTAATGGTAGGATGGATAAATATGCAGCCTAGAGGATATTAGAAGCTGTAGATGATCTCTCTGGTGACTCAAATGTTTAAAGTAGTTACTAAAGTTATGCTGCTGCATAGTCACAATTCAAGATGGGTTCCATTGCATGAGCTGATGTGTGAGTGCCTATGCTAAAAGATGTAAAATGAAGCTTCCTTCTGTTTTCTTTGCAGTATAGGAAGACATGTCAAGGTTAGTGGATGAGCCTAGGAGCCACACCTACTGAATCTGTTTCCTGTTGTACTGAGCTTCAGTGCACACTGCACATGAGCAAGCATGTATCTGTGCTTGTCTTGTCCAACATTTTTAACAGGAGTTTAAAGCTATTTTTAGTCCACCTCCTCCCAGTTGGCCTCTAGCTCCTGCTTCCTCTGATAACAGTCAACTTTTCTGTCTCAGCATCACAATACATGCCATTTTCCCTACTTTGATTTAGTCTGACAAGACAGCCTGAGTGTTTATATTCAGAATGTTGTTTGCTGCAGATTCAGAAGCTTCAGTTTTACGTGAAACTATGTGCAGAGTGCGGCTTCAGTCTGAGCTTTGGCAACAGTGTTGTTAGAGCACACTGTGTTCACATTGTAAATAACACGCTAATGTGTGGTAATTGCTGTTCACAGTCTAATGATTGTTTTGCTGTATCCAGTACTTTACTCAGATGGTTTGTTTCCCATAAAAAGCATGAAAACAAAAATGTGGCCCCGGGGCCTTTTCCTCTGCTCCCTTCCTCTGCTCTCAGAGAAACACAAAGAGGAAAAGAAAAGTCAGGTGGTGGAAGAAAGCAAAGCAAAAATAACGAGAATTCACAGTGATTGTGTGTTTAGTTTTATCTTGTCAGTAATTTAACTATAAGAATCCAGTCCATAACGTGAAGCAGTCACTCCTGTATATTGGCATGTGTGGACTACAGATCAGTATTGTACTCTTTGTTCCCCAAACCCCACAGTTTATTTTCTATTCATATCTCTCTCTGCATCTCCTCCACCTTGGGAAAGTATTCTTATCTCTTTGTCTATTTCCCATACCTCTTATCTTCATCGGTTCTGCATTCCTCACTATCTGTTAACATCACCCTGCTATGGCGTGGCTGTCCAACAGCCACAATTAGAAATGTGCAGCGTCCAAACATCACAGCCAGCACCATCATTATATTGAATAACTTCATTCAGTCGTTCCTCTCTGCTCTTTTATTCATTCTTTCTTTTCCTCTCTCTTCACCCATGGTACCTGGGCTTGTCTGGACTGCCTCACTCTTAATCCCTCAATCCCACCCTGATTCAAGCTCTAATGAGAGTGGTTTAGGGAATATATTAAATATGTATAAACACCAGAAACACAAACATCAACCAAAACTGCTCGCATCACCCACTAGAAGAGGTCAAATGTCAGGACCTGGAGGCAGTTGATTGGAGAGAGAACTCATCACATCTTACTGTTTTTCAGTTATTCCTGCAGTCATTCATGAATGAGCAGTAAACTCACCAAACATGAGAACTAGGGGTATAAAGATTTTCTGAATCCACAGTTGGATTCATATCGTTCATTCATACCTTTAATTGGTGCATGTTTTCAAAATGGTGACTCACAATCTGTAGTGTCTGAACGCCTCAGTGGAGCTGAAGCTACCAGATAGCACATGCTGCGCCTTCTATATAGACACAGTGTTACTTTCTTAACGTAAAACCTGTAGACAAAGCGATAATGAGGTCCTCTTATGACAAGAGATATCATATTCCTGGGATATAAAATTGAATTAACAAGCATTGGGGAGGTGGGATGGAGGTGCCAGAGGGTTGGTGGTGGCGTTGCGTTTCTGTCTTCCTGAATTGTTCTGAAAACCATGGCCTGCTTCAGTACTTTTTAAGATTTTTCCAAACTCACCATGTGAATCCATGACACGACGCACAATGAAAGTTACGCGTTTTTGATGCAGAGTTTTGGGAGCTCGTCTGCACATCTTAGAACTTGGTGATCCAGCACTTCCAAATGCTATAGATGAAGGAAACTAGATCTTTCCGTAAGGGAACCTCCTCTCTGCTCGTGTTTGTTGCTGTTTCAGCTCACTAGTTTGTCCTTCCCATCAGCTCAGATTAGAATCCGGCTTCCTGTCCAGTTGTTTGGTTCAAGGCCCTGAAATGTGTTTCCTGCACCAGATAAGATTAGCTTGCCCTCCCTGTTTGGGCTAGTTACATGAACACACACTTACACACACATCTCAGGATATACAGTGATGAAGACAGCTGTGACAGGCAAACATGAAAAGACTTATGATGACTAATTCTAACCCCAAACATGCCTCTCTTAGAAGTGAGGGTCAGTAACAATGACCTCACTTTGTAAAAGCGTCTTCACACAGAAAAGATGTCTTTAATAGTGACTTCTATTTTAAATACAGGGAGAGACCGAAAGAGAGTGAGGAGGGATGACTGAGTAGGTAAAGGTTAGACTCAGGATTGAAGGACACAGTCTATCAAAACACCATCAATAATCAGATGGTGGATCAGAGGCTTTTAAAGGCTTCAGCATTTCACAAAACTGCACTGGTGATGAGTCTGACACTGATCACTAGGTATACTTTGTCTCATGACTGTGGCCGTGTCATGATTGAGTAACAACCAATAAGAGTGACACACAGTCCATCACAGTTGGCTGCATATGGGGCTGTGTAGCTGCAGACCTGTCAGGGTGTCCATGCTGACCAGTCCACCCCAACATTAAGACTGCAAGTTAGTGTTAGTATCCTGACTGATTGGTGCATGTGATTAGCTAAAGTTAGCCTACTCATACAGGTACGAGTCGTCCAGATTAAGTGTGGGTCGGGTACCAAGCTTTGCACATGTAGGTTTACAAATCATCCCGTCGATGTCATCTCGTCTTTATTTGTCATGGTGTGCTGAACAGCATCAGTCCTGTTGCAATTTTTTTAATTAGCATTGTCATTGAAACGTAGTCATCAAACAAACCTTTGTCAATGAATAGTTCAACAATGACAATGTCAATGACAAAAATGTCATTGACAAAATTAAAACATTATGTCTCATTATGACCATGGCACGGAGGGATAATAATTTAAACTGTTAAAACTTATGATCCTCTATGAGCATCTGTATGAGATGGTAAAGGGCTGCTTCCGCCCTCTAGTCTAGTTTTATAAATGGCAAATGTGCAAGATGCAGTTTAAGTTGTTGTAAGTTCATTATAGTTACATATCAAAGAGAAAGGCAGCAGGTTTTATTCAACGTTAAATCTGAGAAAGTCGTCTTGGCGTTCATTGCCATGGTAACTCGTGGTGATGTCACTTAATTTTACAGTATTTTGCTCACCCAAAACTCAATTTCACTGAAACAAAGTTGAACAGAAAATAATTATCAAAGATACCTGTGTTTTGGATTTCCTGTTGAGGAAAATTGCAGATATCAATATAAGAAAACCTTAAAACCTTAAATGTGAAATTACGGTACAGGCAGTGTGTATTTCCCAGTGAATATATTATTTGAGCAGGATGTCTGTGCCAGGCCTCGGCTGTCCAGTGGGAATGGTATAGCTCAAAGTCTTCTATATTGCCATGTCTGGACGGATTTGTCACATATTGGCACAAGTGGGTTAACGTTGGAGTTAATTGAATGCTGTGTGTGGCTCATACAAATACCTTTAACTTTTGTATGAGATGCAAAGGAGCTTGACAACATGGCAGTATTTGTTGCCATGGTAATGAGAATAGGTTGAAACTGGTTGAAATGCTTGTGTGTCACTTCATACTTTCAGCTAACCATAGGAATGTTCAAGTCCTTCGCATTGTTCAACACATAATTCACTCGCACCAGCTCTATCAATAAATGGCCTTTCGGGACTCCACCTCCACAGAAGTGACTTTTTGTCTCACAAATTGTTTTAAAGGGTTGCTTTTTTCATATTGACAAAAATAAATAAGACCAGATGAAATAAAATATTGGGAATATTTCCTCCCTCTCTTTTAAAGTAGTGACAGTGTTCAGATGGAAGCAGAGCAGAGCCTGTGAAGGAGACAGTCCTGAGGAAACACTCCTCCCTGTTTGGTATAAATTGTCGGCATGTCTCTTGTTTCACACATATTAGCTGTGTTGGTGTTTTCCTTCTCAGAGGCTGGTTAGTACATGTCCCAGTGGTCGCTCCAACCTTTGTGTCAACAAAGGTCAGAAAAACACTAGTCACGGATGTGTCTCACGCACTTCAGCCGTGTGTGATGAAACAAGGGGATTTCTGCAGTGTGTCTGTGTATGTGTGTGTTGAATCGCTGCAGGGTGGGATTGTGGGTGCGGGGCTATGTATGTGTGTGTTATGTAAAGAAGCTGCAGGTGTCTTGACTTGGATTTGTTTTTAATCTGTTCAGTTATCTTAACATGGATGCTCCTGGGCTTGTCCAATCAAAAGCACGAGTGTTGGGTAAAATCCTTTGAGCTGCCTGCAACTACTGAGTCTGTCTAACCTCACTGCAGCTTCAAATACAACCTGTTGGCAAATTAAGTGCAACTGAATTACATTTTGTAACTGAACATATCAGTCAAATGTTCCCAGACATTGTAGGTCAGCGTGTTGTGAGGTGTTCAGGTACATTACAAAAATTATATTATATTTTTGTTTCCATTTTGACCAGTTTTGCTTAATTATTTTGATCTCCATAGCATACAGTGTTACATAAATAAGACATGAATAAGACATTATCAGCTAAATACTCATATACAGTGAATAGATCCAGTGAAAATATTTAATCTACAGTGACTATAAAAAATATTCACCTTCATGTCAAAGTGAAAACATTCTACAATCTGAGTGAATTACAAATATAAAACAGGCAATACATGATTGCATAAGTATTCCTCCCTTCAAGTCAATATTCAGTAGATCCATGTCAGGCAGCAGTTTGTGTGGATAGGTCTCACTCAGCTTAGCATAAATGGACTCTGCAGTTTTCCCCCATTCATCTTAGCAGAAGTGCTCAAGCTTTGTCAGATTTGATGGAGCTCATGAGTGAACAGATTTTCTTCTCTTTGCCCCTCTCGCGTTAAGCTTCGACTTCGTTCTTTGCTGAAGAACCTGGTTGACAGTGTGTTCTCAAATTGTAACTGCTTCAAGATTCAAGATTCAAGATTCAAAACACTTAATTAATCCCAGAGGGAAATTATTTTGGCATGTTACAGCAGCTCTCCGTTCAAACAGAAAGAAAGAAAGAAAGAAAAG
>JAUMHL010000029.1:101370-117510 GCA_032362345.1 Sandelia bainsii | reverse complement strand
ACAAGTCCAGTTGCCATTAAAAAACCGTTTTTTTGAGATAACCATGACCTGGATGACTGAGAATCTTCACAGATAATCAGAGCAGTCTCTCACCGACAGGTCTGCCACTGATTCAACACGCTGTATCAGTTGCTTAGTAACTCATAATTTACAGAACCCGAATGGCAATTGATTGTGTCTTCCCCTTGTAAGTCGCTTTGGATAAAAGCGTCTGCCAAGTAAAGTAAAGTAAAGCTGCGATGAAGCCGGCGATGAGGGTCCGATTTTTGGATAATCGATAATCGGTGCCAGTGGTGCAGACAGAGTGTAAAAACTAGGCAACAGACACTCACCGACAGTGGCTGTCAGCTTGATGTGTCACAGCCTTGTAGTAGAGAGAAAGAAGACACACTGTATTATCAATGAATTGTTGATTTGGGACTCGACACATCGTTTTTTGTTTTTTTTACAACAAGAAATTAAGGAAAAACATAGAATATCATCAGACATGTCCCTTAAGTCATATCCAGCAGACACTTTGCATTTTCATCATAACTTGATAGAGGGCAGCCAATGGCAGGCTGAATTTTATTAATGTTATTTCTATATGTTCATAGCATGGTCCAGAGCCACATATCTTAGCATTACCTCACGTCTTTTATATTAATACACATAACTAAACAGTAAAACATATACAGATCAACACAAGTTTAAATTGATCCTGTTCATGGTTAATTGTTGATAAATATTTTAATGATACTAAATGTATAATATTTTTGTTTGGCTTTTTATGAGAGCAACAGTGATGATGACTTGTCCCTGTAACATTAATCCCAGTTTCTAAGATGTGTTCGTGTTCGTAACACATTTGTTTAGTAACGTCCCTTCATCATGTTGTTTCCTAAGTAATAAGGGGAATAGACATGCCATAATGACCCTTTATTATGTTGAAAATGAGAAACTACTCTTAACACCTAATTGTGAGTAATCCGATGCGATGTGACAGATCTGTTGTTGTAGGGGAGTCATGAAATTAACTGGAACCATGACTCAGTTATGAGTGAAGCTGGTAGGTGGCATTTTTAATGTGGGTGAATGATGTGGAAACATGTATACTGCTTTGTATGATGCTTTCAAAGTGGTTTTATGGGTGTGAATGTGATTCTCTGCATTTTCAGCTGTGTGAAAACCCCGGAAATCATTTTCATAATACAGTTACATTTCCTCATTTTTCTTCTCTGCCATGTCACTTTTTCACATTTCTCTCGGTGTGACCGCCTCTTCCTGTGTGTTTCCTTCTAAAACCAAGTCCAGTTTTCTCTCCACTGGTGATGGTATGGTGGGTGGCTGAAAATAAATTGCTCCAAACTGGGAGATGCCGTCCTTCTTTCTAAAGGCACAAGCACATAGCACAAGTCTGAGTGAGACCCAACACAATTATTGCACAGATAAAGGAAGGTATAACCAGATGCTTATTTACTAAGTAAACTGTAAAAAGATCTACAGGAACATACCCACTATTTACTGTACTTACACCAGAGGAAACCTGTTCCTGCTGGGGTTGTTACCAGGTAAGTAGAAGGTAAATAATGAAATAACACCTTTATAAATGGCTGTAGCCGTGAACAATAACTACGTAGGAAAAAGTAGTTTATTGGAAAGTATTGTTTTAATTTCTAGACAGCACATATTTAAACTTGGGCTATTACCAACATAAACCTTGGATAACTACAATCACAACTTTAACTCATGAGTAATAGATGAGGTGATTCTACGAAATGGTTGCATACTTGTCTACACAGTTATATTGTTATTACAAACTTCATCAGTCACGACTACGAGGGACTTAGTTGAGTTGATGTGTAAAAGTGGAGGTTTTCTTAGTATTTCTAATTTCTCTGCATTTACCAACTGATTACATGTAGTCCATACCATTGCATTACTATAATTTCCCATATCTTTACTAGGTAATTACTTAGTAATTAAGGTTACTGCCAAAGCCTTTGAACATTATCAAGCAAGAGAAGAAAGTGATATAAGACCTGAATGTTTTGGGAGAATCACAGTTGAATTCAGCTAATTGGTTTTATAGGTCAGAGGCACTTGGAGCTCAGTGGTGGCTGTAGTCCTGCACCTCCATACCACACTCACTCACTGGCAGCTCAGACATGGCTGGGGGAGGGCGGAGGGAGGGGAGGTTTGTCCTTCTCCTCTCAGGGATTAGTGGAAGCTCCTTGGGACATTTGCATGTAAATGGTCCTGGAGCCGCTTTTAGCTACTCCCCCCCCTCCCTCTCTTTCTCTCTCTCTGTATCTCATCCCTTCTCCACTCTTCACACTCCTCTTGACATCAGGGAGAACCAGAGAGAGGGAGAGGGGAGAAAGAGAGTGCAGGACCATCACTGTGGACAAACTTTGCAGAAACAGGAGTTTAGAAGGCAGAGAGAGAGTTCTTCATCTCTGTCTTTTAAGCGAGCCCTTCTGTACCAACCAGAGAGTCACACAACGGGCTTTTGTGAATGAGAGAAGGTAGGATTTTTTTTAGTTTCCCTCATCCCCCGTGGATATCAGCGGGGTACGCTCAGTCTCCTAGGCTAACAATGAAAGCTGACAGGACTGGTCCACTTTGGCGGTCTGAATGGGGCTGGGGGGTTGTTAGGCCTCAGCTGGCTTCGTAGAAATAGTTGTATCAGATTCTTAAAGTCAGGGCTGTTGCATGAAACTGTTGTTTGCGAGACTCACAAAGTGCTCTAACTCTGGTTTTGTCCACAAGGTGTGTACAATGTTTTTTTAGGAGGTTTTAAAACTTTAAACAAAGTAAATGCTGTAGAATCTGCATAAATGCCAAACACGTTGCTATTACCTGCTACTCTCAGTTAGCTCTGTATTACTCTTGTGGCCATGTTCCACGTGTCCTGATACCATATAATACATACAGTATAAATATTGATCCTTTATTCATTTACTTATTCCTATCATTAAACCATCATTATTGTTATTTTCACAGTCTTTAAGACTCTGTATTACAGTATTTTACCCTATGCATTTACTACCTGTATACAGTGTGCACTCCCCCACCACCTCTACCCAAACAAACAAAGGTTTTGGAGGGCTAATTCTTTTGGTTTTAGTGTACACTGAAGACTTTTGGGTTTAGAATCAAAAGATGGATTTGAGATGAAAATTTAGCATTTCTGCTTTTATTTGATGGTCTTTACACCTAGATATGTTGAACAACATTCACAGAACAGACCATCTCTTGTATCAAATGACCCAAATTTTCAATGAGCACTACTGGAGCATGTGCCTGACAACTGCTTCTGGTAAACCCACTGTGTCCTGTGTGATTGATTTTCAAACAATAACTAGCTCTAAGTAGCAACACTCTGTTTTAGAAGACATGAAAATGAAAATCTGAAAGCTGTTTAAGGGATATAAGCTATTCGGAAAAACAAAGGAAAACCAATCTGTTGCACTGCACAAATATATGCAGAGCCAATACAACAATTTAGAATGTCCTGAAAAAGAAACAAACGTCCGGTGTACAAAACAACAGACGTAGAACAAGTCAGCCAAAGAAAATAATAACAGCTGATGACAGAAGCTATGCTGAGAGCTGTGAGGAAGTCAGTGAGATCACCAACAACCTCCACAGAGCAGGGGTGAAGGCATTATAAACCACCACCAGAGTTAAGCTGTGTTCACATACTGGATAAACTCCTGACAGTGTGGGGTGAATCAGGTCCAGACGTTGTGCAGACTCCTGTTTTCTCACATGTAGCACACAGTGAAGATTGTCCGAGTCAGGTGCATTCTGACATGGGGAGAAACGTCCCGTGATTTCATGACATCACACAGCAGAGATCACATTCCCACATTACCTGGACTCGCAGGATAAAGTCTGAGTAATCTCCAGGCTGCCTGACTCTGACATTTGTGTTCTCACATGCAGCTCACCTGGGTCATGTATGTTCAGGGTTCCAGTGCATGTCTGAAAGCAGACTCCATATCAGTAGATGGAAACCCTTCATCACCAGTAAGAATCAGAAAACCAAGTTGGAATTTGCTCTAAAGTACAGAGATGAGTCACAAAAGTTCTGGAACAAAGCTACATCTTTAGCAGCTCAAACATTGAGCCATTATGTTGATAGAAAATGTAACTGGGTTGAAATGATGTTCTCTACAAGAACGTATTTGTGACATATTTGTGAAGTTTATAGGAGATGTGGTTGGTTTGTGCTGGACACTAGAGAGAGGGTCGTCCGTGGCGCAGTTGGTAGTTGGAAGTTGTCTACGAACCGCAGCATTGGTGGTTTGCTTACCGGTTCCCCTGATTCCTGGCCACATGTTGAAGTTTCCATGGACAAGACACTGGACCGCGAACCCTTGGCGCCTGAAAGGGGGGCAGCCTGTCCACAAAGAATTTCATTAGGGGTGCTATATCTCAATTAATCTGTTAATTGTGGTCATTCATTTTAAAAATCACATCCAAACAAACAAAAAATCCAGAGTGAGCTGAAAATGGTCATCATAAAATGTTTGACCTTACTGTGGGAAAACAACTGCAACATACCAGCAATGGAACTAAACTGATATGAACTGTATGAACTGGAATTATCCTGTTTTAAAAGACACAGAGATACAGTATATGATCATATATTTAAAAACATATATAAGGGAATCTCTGTATTTGTTTATATTGCAGTTTGTCTTATTTTTTCCTCCAAATTAATTTAAGATGTGTATTAGCAAACTGTGAACTTGTCAATAGTATATTTAGCATGGTGACAGTTTTTCTTGTGCAACCTCTGCTAACTGTATGTACGTATTCGCTTCCTTCCTACGCATGTGCAAGAGGAAATCTGTTGTCAGGAGGCAAATCCTGGTACATTCGTGAACCATAACAACAGCTGCTTAGATATCACACTAGATTGTTGTGCAGCTGAGAGTTGAATTCAGATGAAGTAAGAGATTCACCGAGAAACCTGATCTGCATAGAAAGAAATTCAGCCCTTTGTTTCAGGTGTACACCAGTGCAAGTGCATATTTGTGATTTAGTGGTGGCCTAAGGGTTACAGAAGCAAGCTTGTGACCAGAAGGTCACGGGTTCGACCCTTAGAGCAGCAGGATTAAATCTGTCTCATTAACACCAGTGTGCTGCCCTTGAGCAAGACCCTTGACCCCAGCTGCTCTAGTGGAGCTGCACAGTGACTACAGGTCAGACTGTGGTTGTACTGAGCAGCCTCCTGGTGTGAATATGTGTAGTGGAGTAGTGGTGTGCGGGTTCCTGTAAAAGAGAGGTGACCTCTCAGTGAAACTAGCCTGAATGATTAAAGATTTAAAAATGACTTTGTGACATGAACACTGTATTTGTGCTCAGTGGTATTTACATAAGGAAGTAGTAGTAGTACCTCTGTCCACTTTCTATCTGTATGAAAACAGCTAACTGTGCTGTGCTGCTCAATACTTGCAGACATGTTTTATACCTTGCAAAATAAATGAGTGAAAGCTTCTGCCTGTCATTAAATCCACATTTTTATTATTCAGATTTTATCCTCAGGTTTAACTTTAGGCTCTTGTTTCTTAGATTGATTGCTCTGCCCAGAACTTAGAACATCACAGATGCAGTCGTTAAACTATAAGTGCATTTACATGTGTCTAAACCAGGTTAGAGTCATCTTTCTTGAGTATGCAAATCTATTTAACTGTCATGTAAATGAGAAACCTGGTAGTAGGCATGTAGTCATTTTTAAGTCAGGTCTAAAACAGAAACTGTGTCCTGTGGAAATCTAAGTGTGTCTCTATCCATTGCATATTTTACCAAAGTAAGTCTGAGGTAGAGGAGAAATAAGATACATGATGCATAAATTGGTTTCTCAGACCAACATGGTTACTTAAGTGCATGCAAACTCAGGTCATGGACCCATCGTGTGTAGATGTTCAGGCTGAGGGTTAGGTCAAACTGTACAGGGCTTAAAAGCCTTGGGGGAATTCAGGTGACATAGTTATGGCTCACACTTAAGCTGTCTCAGTCTGTCATTGACAAGGCCTGAGTGAACCAGGCTTGTCTTGGGCATGTCACGGTAGAGAGTCAGATTAAAGGCCTCAGTCAGTTTCAGACAGACTGTCAAACAGCATCTTAACCCCTCTCCGAGGGCACAATCACATCCACAATTTGTCGCAGCCGACAGTTCTTGTAGCTGTCATTTGTAACTTTCAATCCAACAGTCACACACACGTCAAGAGGGGATTAGAGTCCATCACCTAAATGCCATCAAGGGGAGACTTTCTGAAGTGTGTATACCATTGTTCATCTGTACAATTCATTACATCTTGTCTAGAGTTAGACTTGTTTTGTCAAGTTGCACATAAGTAAAATAGTGTTTTTCAAGAATCAGAAGAAGCCCATGCTAACCTGACATGTTATGTTATAGTCAGTAAGGCTTTAAATCATGATTTTAAATGGGGGCCGTTTCTCTGTAAGAGTCACAGCATTGTCTTGATGGGGGTAATATTGGCAAGATCGTAAAACCATTGGTGAAAGAATGAATCACAATCACCCTGCTGACCCTGGATTAACTGATCCTATCCTATCATGGTGATGGATAATTTACTACCGTGCCTTCACACCATTTGTTAAATGCTAACATTTTGTCAATTGTTTAGAGCCCAAATGTTTCAACATGTGATGGACTCCCCCTGCCTAACCACCCCCAGCTTGATGTTTTGTTATTCATATGAGCATTAACATGTCTAAGAGCACAGTGGATGGAGCCGTTGGTGCTAACTGAGGTTTTGTCTTGGCCTGAGCTTTGTTGTGTTTAGAGGTCAATGAAACTACGGGTTATATTGTGAGTTACAACATCTTTGTCTCTTGCATCGTTTTGTATGGGATGAGGAAGTATGTCGTTTATTACTGTAGTCATTGGTGGATCTGTGCTAAATGTTCTAATTCACAATCAGTGTTACTGACTTGTCATTTTAGGCTGACCACATTATTCCCTATAGAAATATAACATATATCTGATCATATATCTGGTTTACATACTGGTCCTAACCTCCTGGGATTCTTGCATGTTGCACAAATGCATGTTAGAACCTTCCTATAAAATATTTCATTTGTCATCACTGTTTTATCCTGTGGCTTTATTCACATTTATCTCAGTTTTCTTCTCTACAAACCCCATTTTCAGAAAAGTTGGAACTTGTTGAGATTTGTTATTTTGCTTGAACATTTATTTATCTGACAAAAGTACAAGGAAATTATTTTTTGTGTTTTTACATTGACCAGTTTAATTGTATTTCACAAATATAAGCACATTAAGAATTTAATATTTCAAACACACTCAAAGATTAAGACTGAAAATTAAGGTTTTTCACCATTTACAGTCATAATATTGTAGAAACATTCAGGGACTCCAGGGAAATCTCAGGAAACCACTGTTGAATGTGTGTGACCTACGAGCCCTCAGGCAGCATAACATGATTAACCGTCATGCTCCCGTGGTAAATATAACTACATGGGCTCAGGAGTGCTTTGGGAAATTGTCATCACTTAACACGGTCCAGTGCTGCATCCAGAAATGCAACCTGAAACTCTATCGTGCGAAGATCTCTGTTACAGATATTTTATGATACCATGGTAGCATCCGCCCTTTTCTATGCAGTGGCCTGCTGGGGGAGCGGTTGCACCGACAGGGACAGGAGCAGGATTGACAAACTGGTGCGGAGGTCTAGCTCTGTGCTGGGATGTCCTCTGGAGTCTGTGGTGGTGGTGGGCGAGAGGAGGATGTTAGCAAAGCTGACATCCATCGTGAACAACCCACATCACCCTCTGCATGAGTCTGTGAGTGCGCTGAGCAGCTCCTTCAGTCAGAGACTGAAACACCCTCGCTGCAGGAAGAGAGCACTTTCGCAGATCATTCATCCCGACAGCAGTGAGACTCTATAACGTATCATGATGTCATGAGTCAGACATCAGACGTTCCTGCATTTTGATCTTCATACAGATTTCTATTCTGATATATCATGGTGATGACTGTGGCTCCCCAGATAGGAATGAGTCCGTACATGTGTAGGTATATATATATATATATATACATGTGTGTGTGTGTATGTGTATGTGTATATACATGTATATGTGTGTGTGTCTATATTTATAGATAGATAGATATTTATTTACTTGCATATTTCCACAACCCTCTGTCCATAATGCATACTGTGTATACGTGTACATAGAACCTCAGCTACCGTTGTATATAGTGTCTTATTTTATTTTGTACTTCTTGATATACTTTTTATCCTTCTGCTCTCTGTACTTGAGCTGCAGTAACGCACAAATTTCCCCGTTGTGGGATCAATAAAGTCTTATCTTATCTTATCTTATCTTACAAAGACGTACATTAATTCTCTGCAGAAACGCTGCCGTCATTTTAGATAAAGTCACAACTTTTCTGGAGATGGGGTTTGTATTAACATACAACTCTGTTGTAGCTCAGTCAGAGTTCATTGTGTATTTTCTCTTTCACCAGATAGACTATCTGTATTCTGTCTCACTGAGGACTTTATACAGTGTGCTACCTTGCCCTGCATTTTGACATCAGCAACAGGAAACAGAAACCTGACTGAAACGCTGAATCAGAAGTATAACACACTCTACTTCTTCCTTCTTGCTGGTAACAGATAAAATGTTGTACATAAGTCAGTTTGACAGTAGTGTGTTAATGGAGGGTTGGTGTTGAGGTATTATCAGGGGCCCGAGGGGAAAATGTTAATTACACATTACATTTTTTATCTGAACTACAGAAACATGTACTTGGTTATTTATTCATTCCCCCCAGTACTGTAAACAGATGAAGCTGAAATCAGTTGGCTCATTAGAGTAGGAGGAGAGGTGTGTGTGTCATGTTCAGCTGTCCTGAATGAGGAAGAATAGGGAGACATGGTCTCCCTCTCTTACTTTCCTTCATTTGTGTTCCTGCCTCCCTGAGCAAATGATGTCTGGGGTTCTGTCTGTCTCTTCCTGCTGTAATCAGACACACTGTTTGCCTTTCACATGCATCACCACAAACTGTGGATGTGCCCCTCTTTACTCATTTTTTCTACTTTCTCTCCACATCTCTACAGTTACAATTTAGCCAAAAAAACATATCAGCCTTTTCTAATCCTACACATTGTAAAATGTAATGATGCTTAAAAAACCCAGACTGTTCTGTGTCTCTCTGCCCTTCACTGTTCTGACTCATGAGGATTAGTTCTCTTGCAGTGGTTGTACTGCTGGATATTTATAGCTGATCAAATTACATGGACTATCACTAACTGTGTGTGTGTGTGTGTGTGTGTGTGTGTGTGTTGTGAGAGTAAGGCCTATTAAAATAGTACAGCTTATTGAGCAGAAACACACAAACACAAACTCACAAACACTCTCTGACCATGCTGGTTTCACGTGACTGTGCTATAATTGTATTTGAGAGGATTAATAAGCCACCACACACACACACACACACACACAGCCTCAGGTTCTCAGTGCCAATTCAATCCTCTTATAGCACTGACAACACCACACACAGCCTTGGAGAACCATCAATAGCTTCTAGTCACCTGTGGTTTGACCCTGTACAATTAGGACTTTAGAGGTCTGACATTTTCATGTTACCTGTTCTTTCTGACTAAAACACTGATCAACTGCTGATACACCTGATGCACACGTGGAGTTGTCTATTAAATGCATCTACCGTGAAATACTGTATGTCATCACATTTATAAAAAAGTAACAGCACAATGTTAAATAAAGCTTGTGAGCATGTTCAGATGTCTGTCTCGAGTCAGGGCATTGTCAGCATAGCTGCAAAAGAATCCAACACATCTACAGCTCACTGATCGACACATTCCATCTCACATAGTAACATGAATGCTACATGAACCTGCCGGCGTCTAGTACATTTTTACTTGTGCCCGTACACACTTTTTAATATGAATTTTAATTTGCCCACAGAACCTGCTGGAGAGCTGGAGACAGACCCACTCACCCCGATGGAGGAGAGAGAGGTGAAAGAGAGAGGCATCGTGGGAGAAGAGCGAGAGGATGAGGGCAAGAGAGAAGGGCCGGCAGCCAACATGAATACCCAGAATTCCCTGACAGAAAAAGAGGAGAAGTGTGTGGAGGTTCATGCAGAGACGGAAGAGAAGGGGAGGGAGAAGGGAATGGAGGAAGGAGAGATGAAGAAGGAGGCGGAGGCAAAGGTGGAGCTGTGCCAGTCTATGCCAGGCCTCCAGATGAGCATCATCCGGGGCACTGATCTGTTTGGCTACGTGGGCATCGAAGCAGTGCTGGACCAGATGAGACGCAAGACCATGAAGGCTGGCTTTGAGTTTAACATCATGGTGGTTGGTGCGTGGCACACACTTCTTGCTGCAATATGAGTTTATCATCTTTGAATGTGTACAGCGAGATGATCATACTGTGATGCAACAAGACACAGACATGTTCCTGCATTTTGATCTTCATACAGATTTCTATTCTGATTGATTTCTACTTTATATCATGGTGATGACTGTAGCTCCCCAGATAGAAATGAGTCCGTGACAGTAAATCTTTCACAGATTGATTTCAGTAAAAGTAACTGCTGTTAAACATCTATTAGCTCCAACTCCAACATCATCTGTTCTGCATTGTGCCAAGCTCATAGTTTGACCAATGGCAATGCTCACACGATGGACAGCAGGTCACTGGGATCTTCTCCCTTTTCTAACTCACCAGTAATTTCCTATATCTACAGAGTATCTGCATTCACATTAGAAGAGGAAGTATATTTCTTTGAGGAGGAAGTGGTTAGGAGAGTTTGGGCCGCCTTCTCTTTCCTGCCACCTTCTCTGCTGTTTGATAGAAAACAGGAAGTTTACGCTTCATAATTAACTCAACTATGCTCATCATCTACTTTGTTTATGAGAACTTTATTACTAAGCAGGCCAGTGTGTTACAGTGTGCACCGTCCTGTCCTTTCTACCTGTGTGTGCGCCTACATGCAAATATCTCCAGACCATAGTGGGTCATACACAGTGTGACAAGTCTTATAATTACTGATGCATTCACGTGTTTATCGCTTTAATGTTGCAGGTGCAACGATGGAGCTTATTTTACCACCTTATACACCGTTTTGATGATTGTTTGTTGTGAATGTAACAATTCAAAATTGAATTACTTTATTTACTGAGGGGTAGCTCGTGAGTTTCACATTAATCAATAAGGTTTTGTGATTATACTGTATTTTGAAATTACTAATCCTATTTAGAAAAGTAACTAGTAACTGTAGTTATTGAAAAAATCTAGTGGAGTAAAAGTCTAAGTATGAAGACACGTAGTTGTTGAGACCTTCATCACATCTTCTCTCTTTTCTGCACTGCAGTGATTTCAGTAAAAGTAACTGCTGTTCAGTTTCAGCATGAATTTCACTTGCCATTGTTTGTAATCCACAAAAAATAACTCATGCCAGTAGCGAAGAAGCTCAACGCAGTGCCACAGTAACCTCTCTGCCAGGTGCAGAGTCTGCAGAGCGACACGGACAGTGGAGGAGAAGAAATGCTCAAAACAGCATTGGCCAACATAGGTGTCCACAAATTCCCAATAGAAATATCATTTACTATTATTTTTATTAGTTTCTATTGCAAATTTCCATTTATATGCTTAACATGGACATTAGGGTCTTTCATAGGCTTCTTTACATTAAGAGAGGTGGCAAAAATTACTTTGCTGTACTACAGTGTTACAGTAAACACACTGTACACACACTGTAAACCACACTAAAGTACTGGCTTGGTGTGTCTGCAGGTCAGAGCGGCTTGGGGAAGTCCACGCTGGTCAACACTTTGTTCAAGTCCAAAGTCAGCCGGAAGTCCTGCACGCCCAACTATGAAGAGAAGATCTCCAAAACAGTTAAACTGCATTCAGTCAGCCACAGTGAGTCCACACACACACACACACAGGTACATTCTACAGACACACACAGAGGGAGTGTGTTATGTCTCCGGAGGCTGTGAAGAATGTGGGTTTGTACATTTATGGTTTTACAGGAGGCAGTATGTCAGTGGATGTCCTCTCAACTACAGAAAGGCAAGTGTAGCTGTGTGATTTTAACTGTACCTTGAATATGAGCTGTGACACAAAGCAAATGTCTGGTTTGTGTCCAGTCATATGGTTCTGTACTCTCCGTCTTCCTCTTTCTACAACAATAGATTATTTTGTTGGGCCCAGTGTAAAGTAGTTATGACTAATAAGATCTAACAGGAGAAAACTCTCACATCCTACTTTCAAATCACTTTTCTTTTCACTTCTTACTGATGAATAGGAATCCCAGCGTGAGCTGTGACTGCTTCTAAAACCCATTTCCTAGTTTTGTGTTGCATATCTCTTCTCAGACTATTCTTAAATAAGTTCATGTCACAATCGAGCTGGGCAATAAAACAAGTCACTTTCCATCAGTTGGATCATCTAGGATCACCTAGATGTGCTGTGGTAAACTTCAGATTAGCCTTAATGTTCATCTGGTGGTTTTCGCCCTTCCATTCTCCCATAGTTGCCATTTCTACCCAGTGTCTATCAGTTAGTGGAGTCCCGATGACTGAGGTGAAACAGGCCTGTAGCTCGTTGGATGTTTTCCTTCGCTCTTTTTTGACTTCCTGGGTGAGGTGCTGTTGTACCCTTGGGCTAAGTTTGGAAGGCCGTCTAATTCTGGGAAGGTTCGCTATTGTTCCAAGTCTTCTCCCTTTGTAGATAGTGTCTGTCACTGTGGATCTGTCAAATCCCAGAGGTTTAGAAATCGATTTGTAACCCTTCCCTTCCCAGGCTGATCAGTGCATTTCTGTCGTTTCTTGGATGTAGTAACAAAGGGACTAATAGTTTTTCCCATAGGCCTAGTTGCTATTACACCTCCTTTTTGCTTAAAACAACACAATTATCATTTGTTTATTTTCACACAAACACACACACACATTCAAAGTCAGTCTCTCTTTGTTAGGAGAAAAACACTTTCACGCCAACAATGTGAAGCTGCACATCGTGACATCTTCCATAAACATCTCCTCCTTCTCTCCCATGTGTCTGCTAAATGTATCAATTCTTAGATTTACAATCTGCACATTCTGCTGCACAGAAAAAAAAACTGTTCATTCAAACTCTGCTTTTGTATACATGTAACCATTAGAGTGTGCTGTTGTTATGGACAGCTTCAGAAAAAGCCTAAATATGGTCATGGTTCAGAAGCAAAGTGTAGGTTTCTTCTCATCACACCCTCCATGGTCTTTGTTCTTTCCAAAAGGAATACAGACAGAGATACGAGTTTGTGTTTGGTGCAACCCATTTATCCTTAAGAGGTGATCTTGTAGGGCTGTGAATTGGTTCCAAATTAGAACCGAATTAAAAATGGAAAGTACCGGGTACCCGTTGGAAAAAATGGGTTTCGGTTCTGTTATTCACTTCTGAAAGCTAATTAGCTGTAGGTATAGTTGCACATCAAATCTGACCAAACATTTAAGACAGCACTGAATCAACATGAAAGATTTGGGGTTTTTTTGACCATTTTTGAGTTGAAACAAGGTATCGATAAGAACCAGAAGTGATCAAATTCAAACGATACCCAACCCTAGTTAAGGGTTAACCTACCTGAGGACACACATTTCTACTGTTACAGGATGGTGAAGGTTTTATAATGAGTTTTTTACATGTCCGAACACATAGAATGAATGTACAATAATGCAACGCTTAAAGCCCAAATATGCAAAATCAGGTTTTTTAGCTATTTCTCCCTCCCCCTACAGTTGCTGTGCGTAATTACAGCGTTGTAAGCGTAAATACTTGTCACGCTTTGACAGAGGTACATGCAAACTAATCTTGCCCTTGACTGTGTTATTTCCTGTTCACAATAGGAAATTGTGACCTGACAGTGAAACTAGACATGTCAGTCAGTCACTTAGGTTGGTGAAGTGGGTCTGTGAAACCATTAGTACAGATGCTCACTCTGGACCCCAGATCAACTTTAGGGCTGTTACTTCCGTCCAGGCGACCATGTTTGTGAAATTACGATGATTAGGAGGTGAGGAAGTGAGGCCTGCCCCCACATGACAGGACTGTCAGATTGAAACTCTTATCTTATCTGTTTGTTCTCTACATGAATCAGAGCTGACTTTCACTCTTTTCTTAAATGACACTCTGTTATAGCTTGTGCCATATTTAGTTATTCTCATTTGTTTATTCACAAACTGAGAGATGTTTACAGTCTCCTCACCTAAGTCTAGCACTTCTGCGGTTACTAACTCGTCATTATTTCCCAAAAGCCAGTGTGCTGTTGTCAGGCCAGGCTGACCTCACTGCCTATAAATCCTGGAGAATGTGGGAAGTGAAAAGCAGTTGCACAACTGTGACCCCCCAGCAACGGTAAAGCCCATCAGAAACAGTACTCTACACACTACGCCTTGCATTGATTGTCTTCTCAAAAGCTGAGTGAAACTCTGTGAAGGTCTTTTAGGTGAGACTTGATCTTTCTTGCTTGCTGTTGGTCACCATGTTGAATTAAAGCAAACGTTGTTGTGGCATCTTATCACTCTACTGTTCCAGCTCAGTTGTTCAACTTCCACATGACTTCACCTGGATGACTGAGAATCTACACAGACAGAGCCAGTGTTGATGATTTTCTCCTTGAGTCAGTCTAGACCTGTCATTGTTGGCAGCCCATCAATGACAGGTCATTTACTACATTTTTTATAATATTTTCCAATATGTCAGAACCAAACTAACAGACTATTACAGAGAAAAACAGAAATGCCGACTTCTCACTAGGAGCTCCTTGATGCTTGATGAACATTGTGTGTCATCTTTAGTTCTGTTTCTAGTCTCTTAACTTTTTTTTTTTTTTTTGCGCAGAAAAAGAGCCTATGGTATAGAGTTTATAAGATGAGATGCTGAAGTGAATTGATCTTGTAATTGAAGATCTCTAATCAGTGCACAATAATTAGCATATGTGCACAAAATAGCACATGAGAAATACCATATGAAAAATTAAAAAAAATATGATGTCATGTTACATTTCTGGCAGCAGATCAGTCAGAATGCTGCACTGTCTCTCCGGTATCGCTGTGCACTACAAGCTGTGATAGCTTAAGTTATAAAGTGGAAATGTGATGATCCACTTTATGGTTGTGTGATTTCATATTAGACACTTTTTCACAGTGTGTATAGATAGAAATATAGTATTTTATGAGTATGATTATCCACTTACAGAGAATGTGTGTTATTTATTTTACCTTCTTTCTACTCCTCCAAACCCTGTACATCTGTTATTCATTAAACTGATAACATGCTGTACATGCAGGATCATTTTTATCACCACACTAGTTTTGGAACTTTAGGTCTGTAGTTCCATTAACTAAAGCCTCCCTGTGGAGTTGCTGTGACCTCCACTCATGCTATGGAGCTAAACTATTTAAATGATCTGCAGGCATCAGGAAAGTGTCATGATATGCAGGAAAAAGAAAGTAAGTATGGAAGTAAACAGTCAGAGTTTAAAATACAGCTAACATTTTATGAAGAGGGAAATGCACTCAACACATTTGTTAAATCTCCACACTTAATGATCAATTGTGTTTATGGAGACCAATTCAGTCCCATTTTATTATAAACTCAGCATCATAACTTCATGCATCAATCAAAAAGCTCACTACTTCACAATGATGACATGTATATTCTCTGACTATGAGATATGTCAGCTATTATACAGCACACACTGCATTCAGATCAGGATAATCAACCTTTTAAGCCGTGTGCAGGAAGTGTTTATCTGTTGAGATTATGCCCTCTGGCTGAGGCTGTGTGAACCAATAAAACCAGGTACTGTCCTTGCTGACTGGTCTAGGCACCCACCAAGGGGGATTTTATTGCAGGTTAGGGAGAATCTTAATGATTAGGTTCCAGATGTTTGCTCACATGCTTCCGCACAGGAGATTCCTGTGCACTTACTCAAAAATGGCAACAGACTCAAATGATGGTGTTTATTTCCCTGCGCGGCTTTCCTTCAACATTCAGACGTCGCCACCAGAGGTGGGTAGAGTAGCCAAAAATTGTACTCAAGTAAGAGTAGCGTTACTTCACAATAATATTACTCAAGTAGAAGTA
>JAUMHL010000029.1:85112-100173 GCA_032362345.1 Sandelia bainsii | reverse complement strand
CACAACTGAAGACATGAATCTTTTCATGAAAAACATGGTCATTCCTATGTGTGTCCAAACTTTTGACTGGTAGTGTACTTATATAAAATATTTCACTTCATGCAGAAGCTCTAGCCCAGCTGTCTCTTTCCTGGGTTTCCTGGGTCCCTCGGCCTGTGCCTTGTAGGCCCATTTGCTAATCCAACCATGCCCACATTCATTATGTTATGAACATCTTTTGAACAGCAGGTTGTGCAGGTCATTAAGAATAGTTGTACTATTACATTTTTTGTTGCAGATTGCTGCAGTGTGTATGTACATTTTAAAGAGCCTTTAAAGAAATGTCCAGAATATTACAGCACCTCAGTGACTCTTACCTGCTGCTCCTGTCTCCAGCTGGGAGCCCATAGTGAAGTATGTCAATGAGCAATACGAGAAATACCTGAGAGAGGAGCTGCATGTCAACCGCAAGAGGAGAATACCTGACACCAGAGTCCACTGCTGCATCTACTTCCTCCCTGCAACTGGACACAGGTCAGTACTCAGTCACTGCTGGGGTCAGCATCACACAAACACATGGCTGCTCATCACTCATGTTGTTTCTTTATAATCTCAGTTATTAATTTAATTCACAAACCATGCTGAGTTGTAATGACATCACCACAGTTAACACATTTCACCGGACTGGTCCTCAAAACATTCCTGTCTTCCTCTGATCTCCAGTATCTGTGTGTTACATACAAACGTTCTTGTGAATGTAACCATGAAACTATTGTTCTGGGGAGTTATAGAGATTTTATTAAATACTTCCCAAGTGTCACATGACTCCCATCATCATACCTGTTGCCATGCCTTGTGAGAAGTGACTTTTGGGCTATGTTTGTCAGCTACCAGAGCCAGAAAATCCTGATTAGGTCAAAATCCTGAGAAGTAACTCTTGAGTCTAGACACATTGCGTTACTCAACATGCATTCACTTAACAGGGTCTCTAGACATCATTTCTGTTTAAACAGTAAGTGAGTGTGGCTTAATGGAAAATCTGTATTCAAATTACTGTTAAGAAACACATTAGACACTTTTCTACATGATCACTACCAAGAAATAAGGCTGTAGGTGGATTTATAGTCACCACATAGTGGTAAACATGGTTAACACACAAACTCAGTCCCATGTGGTGTCTAACTTGCCACCACTCAAACATCAGCACCAGTGTAGCCTATGGCTTCATTTCAGAGCGTACCAAGTACGAAAGGTGTAACCTCTTAATGCAGTGGTATAAAGCCACCAGGCACAGCCACCAGCCATACTGGTGGCTATACCACAAGCAACAATACATTCATCTTATCAGCAAGTGTTAGCATTAACCATGCATCATAGTCTTTAACTGTGTTGTGTTGCTGCAACCTCCACTGCTGTGTCCAAACTGACCTGAGACCTGTGTGTGTTTCCAGGTTACGCCCCATCGACATAGAGTTCATGAAGAGGTTGGGCAAGATAGTGAGCATTGTACCTGTCATCGCCAAAGCTGACACACTCACCATTGAGGAAAGACTGGAGTTCAAGGAGAGGGTGAGTCTACTATGTTGTCTAAAAAAAAAACGTCTTTAAAATGCACAAGTACAATAACAAGAAAAAAGTGTTAGATCTTAGGTGCATAGATTTGTGGGCGTCTTTGCTGTCTGCTATTTTGGTTCATTTGTGCAGCGGCACAAAGTGCAAATGAGCCAAGTGGTTGCCTTCAGGCTAAAGGTGGACCACTTCAGATGGCTGCAGCAGTTTTATGAACTGAATGAGAAACCTTTCATACAGTTAAACCTGTTCCTACTTTTAGCAAAAGAAATAGATTTTTTGCAAATTTATACACCTCTGGTTGTGAGCAAATATCAAGGTGGAAAAAATACCACCATGTCACAGAACTCATTGCACCGGTTGTTGCACAACCTGAAAAACAGGACCCTGTAGTCTGCATTGTAAAACAGTTAACACGACATGTTTGACCTGTGTTTAATCTTTGACCTTTTGACAGATAAGGCAAGATTTGGCAGCCAATGGAATTCGTGTTTACCCCCAGAAAGAGTATGACGAAGATCCAGAGGAGCACATCCTCAACGAGAGGATCAGGGTAATCCCTCCAGTCCTGAGTCATAGACTTCATTTTGTCTTCTTTTACTTTTCATTAAACAAGCTATCGACTGTGTCAAACCTTATCTCGAACTGAACATTTGAAGCGACAGCTGTCATAGTGCAATCACAAAGAGGTTGTTTTTGTCAATGAGAGGCACAAATCTAACAGTAATTGGTTTGTTAAAGGTGGTACTGTGCACTGGTACTATAGATCTCATGTTATAATGAATAAATAATTCTTTGTGTGTCCAGGAAAGCATTCCCTTTGCTGTGGTGGGAACCGACAAGGAGCATCAGGTGAATGGAAACAAAGTGCTGGGCCGTAAGACAAAGTGGGGAATCATTGAAGGTAAGGGATCAGTTTAACATCAGTGTGATCTCATGTTTGGCAAAGCAGATGAGTAGGTGCAACAACAACTTACAACACGTATAGCAGCTGCTCCAGAACAACCTGAAACTACAGTACTTTCTTTACTGGTTCAATTTTCTGACACTAGAGAACATATCTGGATGTATCGGATTTCTTCTTGAACTTCTTACTCTAGTCAGACAGCCACTTTCTCCACAGCAACAGGGATGAGAGCTGTAATTGTGTTTGTTTTGCATCCATGGCAACAATGCTACCAAGCCAACAATGCTGTTTAAAATACATTATCCCAGAAAAATGTGACGACTGAAAGTGTTATTAACTTTGTCATCACACAACCGACTCTGACTGGACATCAGAGTTTTGCAAAAGCTCCAGTTGGCCCGTACACGGTGAAACACCAAGCTGGCATTTTAAGACTTACCTCCGTGGCTACACAGCAAGCACTTCAGCCACACTTTTCAGTTGTCTGTCAGCAAAGACAACTAAAACAGTGTACACTGAAAGACAGAAATATGCATACACATTCTTTTCATCAGATTTATAAAGGCCTACTTATGCCTGATTTTCATATCAATACTGTCCACTCCATTTCAGTTCAATTCACGGCCAAATCACAGCAAATGTCACCTCATGGAACTTTACAATGTAAGGTGTACGACTTTAAGACACAATAGAACTATATAACTATACAGAATTATGTTGAAAACCCAACAATCACACTTCAGCAGCACTGTTACAGTAGAGAGGAAAAACTCCCTTTAACGGAAGAAACCTCAGGGTGGGCGGCCATCTGCCTCGACCGGTTGGGGTGAGTGGAAAAATGAGAGAGAAAAGAACAAGAACAATAAGAAGCAGCAGATGAAACACTGGGCAGGTTGGTAGGACCGGTAACAGCACAGTGAAATCATACAGCTCCGAGGTTGGAGATACCTGCAGAAAGGTGGAGAGCGGAAGAAGCACACCGGTCATTAGATTTGTCAGTGTGAAGAGCAGACAGTGGAAAGGAAGAATCAGTTTCGCTCATGCTCCATCAACAAGGGTTTGTTCACATGAACATTACTATATGTCAAAACTCACTATTTAGCTAAACATATGAAAGATGGTCAATTCTTGACTTTATTTGCTCATTTTGAAACAGGCTTAACAAACTGGCCACTTCACATCTAAAGATAAATAACTAAAAATAAAGATAAAATATGAAGATAATCAGGAATATTGATAAAAAACAACATACGGTGTTCTAATTATGTGTCTCATCCTAATTTTATTCTCCTCCTGACCATTTCATTCACGATGCCTTTACAAAGCTATGTGTACACATGGTCTTGAGGTATGCATGAGGTGTTTCCCTGCATGTTCTGTGTTTAAACCAGTTTGTGTGGATAAAAGTGTATGCATGGTTTTAGTGCGTACACATCGTTTATACGTCTGACCCCTGGTGTGTTAAAGTGGACATAATTCTGCCATAAATTGCCTTTTCACCCTATATTGCAAATCCTGATAACCTCAAACACGCTTTGAGAAATGTGACAGCTGACTTATTGTTTGATAAATGTATATCATCATGGGAATCTATCTTAAGGTTAAACCTTTATTTTGGTAACATGGATCATCAGTTCATCATAAAACTAAATCAGTGAAAGTGCCATAAAATCTCAATAAAAATAAGGGGTAATAATAAATAAAAATAAACCAGGCTATAAGACAGGGATAGCAGGATTGTAGCAGTAGTACACCACTAAGTTAATATAAATAAATAGATTTTTATTGTACCTGTACAGTTGTTAGTCCAACATGTGTTTTTCTTTCTAAGCACTGTTCTAACCTAGAATAAATCTTCTTCTCTTTCCATAGTTGAAAATGTGGCTCACTGTGAGTTTGCCAACCTGAGAGATCTACTCATCAGGTGAGTCTGACAGAGCTGCATCACCTCATCACAACAGAGATGGGATATGAGTCAATGGAGAAGTTTAAGGGACCAGTATGAAGTTCTAAATAAGGGTCATGTGCCAAACTAACTGCACATCTTGTACTAGTCAGTGGAGAAGTGGCTCTGAAAATCTAAATTTTCAGTTTAACATGTGTCCAGTACACAGTTCATCAGATTTTATACAGAGGTGTAGTTTTTTTAATAAACACTGTCTTAATGTCACAAGTTTCTCTGCTCTAACAAAAAGCACAAAATGTATGTGTAATATCACAAATTGCACAAGTAATGTCTTTGACGAGAAAGACACAGAGTTGTGTCTTCTGTCATCTACCAGCAACTGCTAGTGTTCATCAGTGAATGGAGCTGGCACAGGTGTCATTGTGTGACCTAAGAACAGAACTCCAGTCCCATAGGCTAATAACAAGAGGTCATATACAGTATGGGGACATTTTCATATGAACTGTTTCTTCAATAGATACTATTCCTGTGAAAATAGACACGGGATTAATACTGTAGATTGTCTATTCATCTTCATAGTAGTAGAGAGTGACACTGAATTTTATTTGATGCATTGAAATGATGTGAGGATCACAAATGTTATCTTCAAACCTACAAAACCTGCACGTGTCAGCACTGCCTGGAAGAGCAAAAACCACCAGACGTTACCTCATAAAGTGTGAATCTATGTGTGACAGATGACCTGTTTGACATCCTTTTCTGTGCTGACTCTATCAACGCAATAATTAATCACCATGTTGTGCCATGTGCGTAAATGTGCACAACAACCCTCTCAGTTTGGAGACGCAGTTATTTATTTATTTATTTTGTGTGTGTTTTTTGTAAAGGTCTCACCTGCAGGACCTGAAAGACGTGACACACAACATCCACTATGAGACCTACCGCGTACGACGGCTCAACGAGAGCAACATGAACTTCAGTGAACTGGGCCTGTCCACCTGGCCGCTGGAGAACGGAACTGCTGACAAAAGTGATTCAGAGAGCCAGCTCTGATCGCTTCACCCAAACACCGGCCCACTCCCTACACAACCTTCCTCCTGCATTCCCCAGTGAATGCTGATTCTCCGCATACATCAGAATGACAAATGGGAAACAGAGATATATTTTTACCATATAAGAATTAGATGGAGAAATGTTCTGTTTTTTTTATTGATTTTTTTCCCCCTTTTTTCATTATGGGACCAACTAGTGGATTGTTTTAAATGAGAAATTCTGTGAGTTTTTACACGAGACATAAGAAATGCGTCAAATATGAATATATTTTTGAATGTAAGCTCATATATTTTCTGGAAGGATGGTGACATATACAGAGCAGAGGAGAGCAGGCATGTATCAAAAGTATGTGGACAGACCAGATCTTATCAAATCCATGTTGTCGTTCACACATAAGGACTCAAAAGATTGGGCTACTTCCGAAAACAAATCACTGCCATGGTTGGTGCATTTAGTGGTGGCATGTCTATCCAGTTGGAGCAGTGAATAACATACAGTAAATAACGTGCTCAACACAACGCATCCCCAGAACTGCAGATTGATCAGAGGCCAGATGCTCACCGCTACTTTGTATCCGTATGTGTGAACGTGCTGATGTGGCCGAATGGGAGCAAAGCCCTTGCAGCCAGATTCCAACATCTGGTGGCAAGCCTGAAACCAGAAGAGTGGAGGTTGTTGTAGCAGCAGATGAATCCTTATGTTCATCTGTTCACATATGAGTGGAATTTTCAGGCGTCCACATACTTTGTACAGGGGAGTGCACCATTTTCACTTAGGTTAAATGTGACTGAATGAATGTGAATTCATTTGATAATAGCAGCAACAATGGACTCCAAGCAGCAACTCAACAGCTTTTGAAGCAGGTAAATTAATCCCATCCCAAAAAACTTCCAATATAAAACATGAACCTGCTGCTGTGCCAAGTTCTGCCCTGTTGATCTTGACTATATTTGTTTCTAGAAGTACTCAAACCTTGTTAGAATCGAGTCATCCAACAAGCTGCGGAGAAAAGAGATGTCTGCCTTTTACCAATTGGAGCTGAGTTAACGGCCAATATAACTGACTGTAGGTTGTGTAATAGAAATGACTAGACTAGACTTTGGGGGACATGCTGTATTTTACCATTCATCCTGCTGAGTTACAACATTTGCTAGCCACTCTCTTCCTGTTAAAACTGCGTGTCAACTAAAAACACTGTTGATGTGTTGAATATGTTTAGTATTAAAGTGTTTAACATACAGTTTTAAAAGCTTGTTGTCCACATTGAAGTGCAAAACAACAGAAGCTTACATTTGTTCTTTTCAAGAGTACCTGCACCCAAAGTGTTTTGGAGTAACACACTCATCATGCAGAAAAACTACTGAATCCAGTTCAGCTTTTTCTGTTAAGTCGATGAGGCCTTAAATGTGATTGTAGTGGCTGACAAAGCTCTCCTAGCCTCTGTGCCTTTACAAAGGCTCACTATCCACGTGTCATCATCCAGGCCACCTACATGATCTGTCATAAGTACACTTATGTACACTCGCACTACAGATGTGCATGTGCATTCATGCTTCAGTTGGAGATGTATACATGAACATGTTCTGCACATGCACACTACAAAACATGATGGCAACTCTGGGCAGTACAAACAGCAATAAGAACAAGTGCACTAGTGACGGCTGAAACAAGTGTCTAGCTTACTTGTCTAGCATGTTCAGTCAGTGCACTGTGGACGGTTCATTTTGGACACAGACATCCAGAGAATCCGTCCCAACACATAGTGTTACATTGATACTGTAACAGTATGAATTGATCTTTAAACCACTGGAGGTCAGCAGAAACAACTTGTACAACGACTGTCAAGTTGTTCTTAAGAACAGCTGACAAAGACGAAAAGTGCCTTAGTACCAACATCTGATAGGGAGTAGGTGTGGGTGGAGACCTTACCCTTGCTTGGTTAACTGGGGTTAAGCTTCTTTCTGTCTCCTCACACTCACTGTAATTACTTAGGTGCATGGTGCAAAGTGCTGACAATGTATGACAAGCAGGATTTTGAGTCCGGGTGTAGTTCTCTTTAAATAACAAATGAATACATGCATTTTCAGAGTTATCCTCATTAGTGTGAGCATGACACATTACATGTTCATTATCACTTTACTGAAGGCCTTCATCTCCACATTGCTGAGTCAGCTCTGTTCAGTCTGTTATGACTGGAATCTACATTGTATACAATGGCCACTTTTTCTGCCTGTCCTTAGTTTATACAGTGAAGTATTAACTGCAACTCATTTTCATTTCTTGTGTTTGAATGACAATTTGCATCATATTCATTTAGTAATTGCTCTTCTCCAGATTCTGAATTTGTTGTTCAGATATTCCATTACACAAAGAAAACTGTCCAACATTTCTCATTTTAGCATTATGTTTAATTAAAGTCCATTCAGTTGTCAAAATCAGTAGTACACAGCTTCAAACTGGTACCAGACTAGGGAACATTTGCTACTAGCCCACAAACACAGAGTGCTGACACAGAGCTAAAGATCATCAGAATCTGCATGTGGTGTGTTATGTTGGGACACCCAGCCCAAATTCAAGTTGTAAGTAGATACACAATGCGCAGTGAGAGGAGCGAGAGAGACAGTGTAGACCAGCAGGTTATGGCCAGGTGAAGTAGCTAATGGAGCTTTGGGTCTCGGGTCTGGTTTGGCTTTTAAAATATGGTAGTACAAACAGGTTCAGTCGGGTCTTAGAGGTGCAGGTACAGGACAAGTTTTAGCTGTAGGTATGTAGAGAACTGTGGTGGTTTGTTCTGTTGCGTTGAGCTACAGTATGACAGGAAGATACAACTAGAAACGAAGCCAAAATCTAAGAGAACAGTGCATTATCTGTTTGCAGTTTTATCAGACGTCTTTAGATCCTGCATTGTTTCATCAATGTACACTAGAATGTAGTATTTCTATCTGCCCTTGCTGGTCTACCTGTAGACCAGTCAGATGTTGGTAGAAATGTGTAAGCTCCATACTGTTACTACAGGTCAGAGTAAGCTCAATGTTAATATTGACCTTATATATAATTATAATACTTAACATACACAAGAGTGGAGTGTAACATTGTAACAGCTGAGCACTTTTGCCACATTTTTACTGTAACTAAAGAAAAGAAGATGCATCTTTGTCCTTTTTTTTCTCCTTTCATCTTGTCAGCCTGGTATCCAAAATGTCCAAAATGTTTTCCTCTGAGCTACTTATCATCCACCAAACACTCCACAGTCACATTTCACTCTGAATCTGATCACATACAGCATGTCAGACATCCAGTGTTACTGTCCTCTTACTGCTCAGCTCTTCTCTGTATCCTGAACCCCTGTCAGCCTTTGTGTTTTATACTCAGCATGTACTAACAGATCCTGTATGATTATTGTTTTTTTATAGTATTAAATGATACACATGTTAACACTGTTGATTTGCAATTAAATACTTGTCACTTTCTCTGTCCAGTGTCAAGTCATTATACCTAACCTGTTGATTCTGGTCACCCTGTTGCCTTTGTCACTGCTCCAAAATACTAGCAATGTTAGTATTTGGTTGTTATGCACATCTGTAAAGTTTGGGGGATGATTTTGGGGGGTAATTACCATATTCTGTGTTCCCCACTATGCAACTTAAT
Organism: Sandelia bainsii; assembly: GCA_032362345.1. Classification (NCBI taxonomy): domain Eukaryota; kingdom Metazoa; phylum Chordata; class Actinopteri; order Anabantiformes; family Anabantidae; genus Sandelia; species Sandelia bainsii. The sequence goes on along the minus strand of JAUMHL010000029.1, from coordinate 91,111 downwards.
AATGTCTTTCATTAAAAATTTTAAGTTTTGGAAAGACAGTGACAACATGGATGAACAATGTTTGAAAGCTCATTAAGAGGTCACAGCTTTTAATCAGAAGCTGTATGGTGTTCTGAACAGTATTCTGTGATAGCAGGCACATTTGAGAAGAAAACTGCCTGGATGTCCTGATAGAGCAACCAGTCTGACAGACAAAGGCAAGGCATGTTTCCTTACAACCAAAGTTTTGTTGGTAAGAGTCAGTCAGAAAAGATAGCATTATTAGAATCTAATCTGGTTTTAATGAAGAATGAGAACCCTTTCCCTTTGAAATGTTTTGTGGTAAAGCTTTTAAAGTGGTAATGTTGCTATCTAAGCTAGATCCAGAAAGAACTTTTGCACAACAGACAGAGAAGCAAAGAATAATAAACCAAACACCATTGCTGTGCCATGATTGGGTATCTGAGAAACTCCAAAGGATCTTCAAACATTTCAAACCCAGCTTGTCCATCCTAAGGGTAAAACACCCAGACATAAGCAGAGCAAAGGAATCTCTACAGTTCAGTGTTGAAAGGAATGAACAGGCAAGGAAATTTAACAATGTAAAGGGCACACTCAATGTAAGTATCAGCCTTTGGTGGTGGTGGCTGGTGGTGCCATATGCAACAATGCTGTCTAGGTGTCTTATGCCTAAAAACATCCCTGGTATTTTGCACCTGCCCCTCAGACAGCTTGAGTCCACCACAGAAGCTTTGTACAGATACATACATATAAATCAACTTAGAAAATACAGTCGACAGTATAGACAGACATAAGTATTTAATCCATACGCAAACCTTGCTGTGTGCTGTGTGACCTAGCTCACGAATTGTAGTAAGGATCAAGGGTAACACTTAGACTGCACTGACACAAGACAACAGAACAATCTAAAGGTGGTGTAAGAACAGAAGAACAGAATGTTTTTGAGGATGCTTCAAAGGTGTAAAAAATGCATTCATTTGTTTCACTTCATTTCTCTTCAATTTCCATGTCTCTTGTCATCTCCCTTCCAGCCACTAGATGTCCTTGTTTTTTGTGGATTACTCATTCTTTAGCCTCCCTGATCTGTCTGCCTGAACTTAAATTAGGCGTCTTGATTTATAATAAACTCACCTGTTGTGTCTACTCTCTGTCTATATCATGTGTCTTCTTTTTGGTCTAACTTGTTTTCTACCATAATGGCCAGTTTACATTCAGTGACACTTTAAAGGGCACAGTGTCTCATGTTCTTCACTGGGAGGACACTTCACAATGTTTTGTTGAATGTTGCGGTTGAATTGAAAAGGCAGCTCTTTTGTGGCGACTAAAACGCTGGTGGGTTATGCAGAGATCGTCTCAAACTTACTTTTAAGGCCGCCGTCATTTGTAATCTCCAGCAATTGACCCTCTTGCCGCACGGACATGCTCAATGCACCAGGTATGTTTACAAACGGAGCGCATTAAGAGGAGCTAACGGCAGAGAATCCGGTTTTTCCTAAATAAAAGACTGTCATTGTTTCAAAATAAACGACTGTGTCATGTGAAAACGGAAATAAAATAAATTTTTTCTTACTATGCGGCCCGGTACTAAATGACCCACGGACCGGTGCCGGTGGTTGGGGACCTCTGCCTTAGGGCATTTTAATTCTTTGTGAGCTGATTCAGATGAACTGAGACTTCCTTCATCGGAATTAATACTGTATTTTCCATTACATACCGCAAGCTGCACTTACAGGTTTCTTTCCAAACATAGCCAACTGTGGACAGGTCAAATTTATTTCTTGAAAAAAAAACAGGGCTTCTGAGGTTTGACATTCAACTTGTGACTGCAGGAAAAGAAAAGGTGTAACTGATATTAACATAACTAACATTCATTTACAGTGGACTCCATTTAGATATGAAAGTTCAAAGTTCCAGGTATTAATGCACTGGCATGGTCATCTGGGAATGGAATCATCAGTGTTAATGTTATTAGTTTCAACAGTTCTATCCTGTCTTTTCTGCTATTACAAGTCAGAATGTCTGCCATAAAAAAGGGTCAGGCTCCACCATACACATGATTTCAAGCCCCTGAGACTACCCTGCCTCTGGGTTCAGCTACAATAATTCATTTAACTTTATTAAAGTTGAAAGTTGAATAATTCATTTACATGACCAGTTGATGAAACACACATTTTAAAATAAGACCAATCTGAGACTCACATTGTTCCTCTTAGTAGATGAGGTCTTCGTTTTCTGGCACCTTTCATGTTAGGCTTCCAACCATTACCAGCAAAACATCTCTGATAGATCCAACATACTCAACTTGCCCAGCACCAAACAGAAGACTGAAAGGTTAATAGTGGATGGTGAATATAGTTTTAGAATGTAGCAACTGAGAGCTGATGATTAATAAAAATTTTATCAACCAGTGTTTTGCATAACTTTTTGTGTTACCTTGAAAACACATACACACAAAAACAGTGACTGGCAGCGACTTTCAACATAAAAGTTCTTGACCTTTGTAATAATACTTTTACTTTTCTGGCAACATCACCTAAACACAATGTCCACTTATTTGCTCCATGTGGGACTATTCTCAAATAAGTCAATGACCTTTGACTTCTTCCCAGTGGATGGCTTTGGCAGACAGCTGGTGTGTGTTTCTGGTGTTCATTCAGTCTTTCGTCCAGGGTCTTTGCTGTCTGAGTAATCTAGTGTTTCCCACAGCTGTCACAGAAAACTTCTGCCCTAGAAGTCGTTGAGGATCAGGGTTAGCCTGATCTAGAGGAAGTTGAGACTGCAAATTGTGATCTTTGTCTGTGAGAAGATTGACAGTTCCAAACCTTTATAGTAAGTGGGCTTGGAGTTAAGAATATTTTGTTAAATGATATATTGGTGATAAATATGTAACTAATGTGGTGTTTTTTTATTTAGTCCACCCCGAACTTTACAATGTTATATTTTATTAGCTTTTTTAAGAGCTGCAGGAAAACTAATAATACATATTTGACCACATCCATCCTTCTTTGCAACATGTTACTATGCCACTGAAAATACTTACATACACATGTGTGAACAGCACAGCTTTACCCACAATCACTTCATTTCTATTCTTACCAGAAATCAAAACCACTTGCTGACCACATCTGTCTCTGGCACTTGATGTTGTTATGAGTCAATGTTTTTTCTAAATGGTCTAGAACATCTGCAGGTACCAAAGCATGAAAGCTGCTGGTCATCAGTGCAAAGATGGTCTTCAGGCAAAGTAAAAGCAGTCCAGGCACCAGTGGGCTAAACACACTGAAACTGCAAGAGCACACAAATTCTGCCAACATTATAAGTAAACTGTCAGTATTTATTTAACCGCTTATTTAAAGTTGTGCTGTACAGGGGTTGTAACAAAATGGTGACAGATGACGACCAAAAATTGTAGACAGTAATTGTAGTGATAGGAATTATTGACCTTAGAAAATGTACCTTTGAAAGGCTTATTGTTAGCTGTTTGTAGCTGAGAAATGCATGAATGTGTGATATGTAAACATACATTTAAATCCTCTGGAAGCTCATTAAAATCAAAAAATACTAAAAGATCAGCAATCAGTAATCAAACTGTGAGTCAGGGCTTGACAGCTGAGGAACAGAGCTGTTTGTACAGAACACATTTTGAAATGTACAATAACGTAAGGCCGGAACCAACCGACTTCTCCATTCACTATGTATAACTCTGCAATATATTAAATATGTCTACACTTTTGCTCACTAAGAATGTGTCCATGTTGATCTTAAAGAACTTACTTTACTTTGGTAAATGGAAACCATTTTTATTCAGTCATTACAAACTCCATTTCCAGAAAAGTTAGGATTTTTTTCTAAAATGCAGTAAAAACTAAAATTTTATTTGTTATTTTGCTTGAACCTTTAATTACCTTACAAACACAACATACAAAGAAAATATTCTCAGTATTTTAACTGAACAACTTAATTGTATTTTGTAAATATATGCTAATTTACCACTGTTACATCACCTTTAATGACACTTTTTAATCATTTTGGAAGTGAGGATAAATATTGTGAATAGTGAAATATTTGCCCATTGTTGTAGGATACAGGACATTAGCAGCTCAACAGTCTGTGGTCACTGTTTCTATTTTCAATAGGAGACAGATGTGGACTCCAGGCAGGCCAGTTAAGTACACACGCACTGTCTATAAAGCCACACTGTTGTAGCAGGTGCAGCAGGCACTGTCCTGTTGAAATTTCCACTAACCTCCAGGTAAAAGATGTTACCTGTCTGTCAGCCTATAGTCATGTTCCAAAGTTAGCACCCTTTCATTTAATTCAGTTTTTTTGTGTGTAAAAACATAATAAAAAATGATCTGATCATAGTGGGTCTTGGTATTAGGCAAAAACAACCTTAGATGAACAAAAACATCTAAGACAACTTTTTTTCACTGGACCATTATTTAACAAAAATGAGGCCAAAAAAAAAAAAAATAGACGTGTGGGCAATACTAAGTACCCCATGCTTAGGATTTAAGAGTGTAAGCTGCAATTAGGTGCACCTAATCATCAGCCCTTGATTAATTTATCATCAGTAGGTTTGTAAACCTCTATAAAAGCAGATGTTCTGGCAGTTTGCTGGTCTGGAGAATTTAGATGTGTTTTAACACAATGCCAAGAGGGAAAGACATAAGCAATTTCTAATCAATTTGGAGTTTAATGTTCTACAGTGAGAGGGACTATTCACTAATCAAGTGGAAAGCATTAAAGACAATTGAAAATCGCCCCAGGAGTGGATGTACCAGCACACACCCAAAGGTCAAACTGTGCAATGCTCAGAGAAATACAAAAATCCCAAGAGCTACATCTCAGACCCTACAGACTTCACTGGGCATGTTAAAAAGTCCATGAAAGCAAAATTTGTAGAAGACAGAACAAGTACAGTTTGTTTGGAAGGTGTTGCCAGGGTTGCTGTAGTTGTCTACAGCGGTGGAGGGGTGATGATTTGGGGCTTGTTTTGCAACCACAGGACAAAGGCACCTTGCAGTCATTTAGTTGACCAAGAACTCCTCTCTATAGTATTCTAGAGGCCAATGTGATGCCATCTGTCTGACAGCTAAAGCTTGGTCAAAATGATTTGAAGCACACCAGTAGGTCTACATCAACATGGCTGAAAATGAATTAAGCAATGTTGTAAAGAAGAATGGGCCAAAATTCCTTCAAAATGATGTCAGAGACTTGTAAAGTAAAACAGGTAACGATTACTTCAAGTTATTGCTGCTAAAGGTAGATCTACAAGCTGTTGAATCATGGTGGGTACTTAGTATTGCCCACGTCTTTTTCTATTAGGCTTAATTTTTCTTAAATAATGGCACAGTGGCAAGGTTATATGTTGTTGTTAGTCTGAGGCTGTATTAAAACCCACTATGATTGGCTGATTTTTATGTTTTTACACAAAGACACAGAAATAAAAGAGGGGGTACTAACTTTGGAACACACAAGCCTATTTGGCTATATTCATCATGGTATCAAGATGGTTTCTGATGTAATCCTGAAGGATCAAAGGCCACACACATTAAACAGTGGTTTCCAAAACTGGTCTTTAGGCACTGAGATTTCCCAGAGGTTCACAATATTATGAACCGTAGATGATGAAAGACATAAGGTCTTTGCAATTAAGCAAATTAAGAAATCACAAATTTAACTTCTTATAGCACTTTAGAAAATGTCCTTATTTTTCTGGTAAAGTCTGTAGAAAGGAAATAATCATATTTTTTCTCTCTAATTGGATATTTCAGGTCTCTCAAATTAAACTATACTGGAATTTTGATCATTCTGTGACATTACTTAAAAACAGGAAATATCTGGGCTATAGCTGTGTGAGGACACGAACACCTACAGTAGTAAATGTTGTTTGCAGGTCATGGTCTTCCATTTGGGTGGATACAGTGGTGTGAAAAAGTGTTTGCCCCCTTCCTGATTTCCTATTTTTTTGTATGTTTGTCACACTTAAATGTTTC
>JAUMHL010000029.1:23936-48596 GCA_032362345.1 Sandelia bainsii | reverse complement strand
GATGTGGCCAAAGGACGTCCACTTCTATGCCTTTCTGTGACTCTTCCAGTCTCTCTGTATCTCTGTTGCAACCTGCTAATGACACTCTGTGACACTCTAAGCTCAGTGGCCACTTCCGTCTGATAACATCCTGTTTAAAGCCTCGCAATGGCGAGGTACTGTTGATCAATTGTTAGGTGTCGTCTTGGTCTCATGATGTCAAAATGTGATCAGCGTGATGAGGAGGACTGTTTAAATACCAATTCTGATTGAACCAGGAAATGTATCCCTAACTTTTTGTGAGTAGTGTAGTTGTATTGAGCTGTTGCTTCTGTGCCACTGTTGATTTTACAGCCCAACATAACCTTGCTCTTTCTTTTGAACTTTGCTCATCCTTCCTATTAGTTATTATAAATCTGCTTACTGACTCGCTGAGAATTGTGGATGTTGTGAGCTCTGTTTTCAGTTTCACTTGAGTCTAAACAGTCCAACAGGTTTGCAGTTCAACCCCATAATCTAAAATCTTCCTTTGTTTTCCACCTTCTAACAAAGCAGTAGTTGGGTGGAGCACTTAGATTCCTAGATAAAAGTACCTAAACTTCTAGCCATTGGTAGTGCTTTGCTATGCACACTTACAGCTCATTGTTATCACCAAGCCAGATAACTGTACCATATTTGGAAATATATTAAGAATCAGTAATAAATGAAATTATGAGGAATAATATTACTGTAATGCTGTTACATCAGTCACAAGATTTGTGTTTTTGTTGTGTGTGTTTTCAGAGTTGACAGTGTGTCATCCAGCCAGGACGGAGTGAACTCCAGAGAGCTCAGTTCAGGAGCGTTGTACGACGTGTTGCCCTCCAGCAGCCCTGAACAGCCAGTGGGGCACAGCGATGCCTACATTGCTGCAGACACACACCAGGAAGAGGGTGAGGCCCCATGCTCGCATCTTTTGGTCAAGTTAAATTTGTGCATTTGTATCTTCAAGTCTTAAACTCTTTAAAAAGGGGTGTTAAATTTGATTTATACTTCAGATCAGAAATGCATTGTGCTTCAAGTCTTTATCCTGCTACCAACTAGTCACTGGCTTTGGCACATCGTGTTTACTTATAGCTACCACCTCCAAAGACTGAAGCACCTCTCCTTTCCATTAATCAAACAGTGTCTGAAAATTCGAGATTCAAAAAACTTTATTAATCTCAGAGGGAAATAGTTTTGCCTTGTTACAGCTGCTCTCAGTTCAAAGGAAAGAAAAGAACCACACTAATGCAAATGCAAAATAACAGTCTGCGGTGATATGTATGGCAAATATTGGAAAGTGATAACATAAATAATGATGATTGTGATAGTTGTCAGTTCCCTTCTTACAGAGGGTGGAGGAGTTGTACAGTTTGATGGCCACTGGCAGAAAGGATGTGCTGTGGAGCACGTGACATTGAAACATGTTGGCTTTGTGTCTGAATGAGGAGACTGCTCACTTTTCTTTAAGTCACAACAGCAATCTTACTAGATCAGACTTAGTAACATTTAGTGTCACTTTCAACACGGCACTGATTTGCATGCAGTCACATTAACAGTAATTATCTAAAACTAAAACGGACTGACACAGTTGGACCGTTTAGTTTCCAACTATATTTGTTTAAGGTAGCTGTGTTTAAGGTGTGGTAACCCTGTAAGGAAAACCATAACCACAAATCATGAAATTAATTTCTAAAGTCACCATGAGAGGGAAGTTACATTATTGATGGGGGGGAGGGAAGATTCAGAGAGAGAGCACAGAGGGAATTATCAGTATCCATCCAGACCCAAACACACTGAAAAGACTAAAGAAGGAGGACCAGCCCCAGTCAGTAGAAACTCTTTCTTTGTTTCAACTATTCTAGAAGATCTAGAATTTAATGCTGCACTTCTGTAATTTTGAACTCTGCAGATTGCGTGCATCAATTCATTTATTGAACTCAAATTGCAAAGCTCAGAGCATCAGTCTGTTATTAATGTTTTCATGTCGGTGAAGATTCTCAATCATCCAGGTGAAGTTATCTCGAAGTTGATTAATGGCAACTGGACTTCTTTCTTATTCATCCAAGTGAGACTGAAGAAGCTACTTGGATGAGAAATGAAATGTTTTAACCTAACAAGAAAGAAGTCCAGTTGCCATGACTCAACTTCCTGATTAATGTTTTTAGTATACAGGTTTGATGTTAGAAAGCCGTTATATTGTTAAGGTCTATGCGTAAAGTGTCCTGAAACTAAAATGATCTGGCATTTATGGCAGATATCACGGACATTCTGTGGCTCGCTGTCACAGTCGTGGGTGTTTCTGAATGAAGCCGTGAGGAACATTCACGTTAAAAGTTACACAAAACTGTTGTTATAAGAGATTGATGAAAGCAACAGGGTTACATATCTCATGTCTGAAAAGGGTTTGAAGGTGATGGGTAAGAACTCAGTTGATCATATGAACTGTGTCTAGCTTTAAGCGCTGCAGATGGTTGTTAGCTTGTGGACTCACTGCTATAGTTTGGTTAACAGACCTGCCTTTAGTGCCTGTTAGAGTTTAGCATTTTGATTTAAATTATTTTTGACGACGATAAGGAGTTTATTTTCTTTACTTCAACTTGATACCCAGCACACTCTGCTCATGCTGCAAGTTGTTAGAACTGGTGGTCTGTAACAACAGTGTTACAGAGTGAACACCTCGTATTGGGGAGAGGTGTTGTCCACATCTTCTGTGAAGTCAGACTCACAGTCACAGCCGATATCCACTTCTAAAAGTTTGAGTGGAGAGCAGGGAACTGAAGAGAGGGCAGAGGAATAAATTGATTTTGAGTGTCATGTCAGCGCTAGCTTAGGTAGCATATTAGATTAGGTAGCTTTAATGGAAGAATCCCCCATTTTATTATTTATTAAATAACAGCTCTTATGGTGTCTGTAGTATGCTTTGCTGGAAAATCTGTAGATGTTGTCGTATTACTGTTGCAGTAGTACACCGGGTTTCCACAGATCCTTAAAAAGTCACAAATTAGATTTTTTTTTAATTTAAGGTTTTAAAAATGTCTTACAAAGTCTTATTTTTACTCGGATATCTTAAGATTGAAGCTGTAGCATGGACTGATGTATTGTGGACATGTATTTACCTATTGTGTAGTATAGTTAATTACTTAAATGACTGTTGTCTGTTGAGGATTTGTTACAGTCACATATACAGTTACACTTCAATTCTCAGTTATTCAGACACTGACAGTTCTGTCCATGTTGTGTTACCGATAACTATTAGAGAAGCTGTACCAGAACGATGCGCACAATAATGTCACTACAGTAAATACAATGAGATGTTGTAATTAAGCAGAAAAATGGTAAACAGACCACTTTGTTTTCCACAGCAAATGGATCAGACAGTTAGTTGGGCCTACAGTACAATTAAAATCTGTGACATCTGTGATTCTGCGCAGAGCTCAACATGAGGACAGTGTATAGACAGTACACAATTTAATTGTTACATTTTGACCAATCTGCACTCTGTGCTGCGGTCAGTTAATAATCATGAATAAGCAACTGATAATGAAGTTACTGTTGTTGTGCCATCTGCAGAAATGCACACAGAAACTTTTGAGATGTTAATATATTATTTTATTGAGTGTTTACCAAACTCAAAGGAAATAATTCTACATGGAAGCAGCCAACTGAACTTTAGTGACTTAAAGACATTTTGTCTGGATCACAGGTGGAATTGGGAGACATTATTGGTGAATTATTCATGTAATATGCTGCGGGCTCTGTTTAAATCATGGTAGACACAGTGGACATTTCAGTTTGTGATAGATGTGAAAACGTACATCAGAGACAAAGCTCAACCTATGGGAAAGGAGTTCTATGATGTTGGTGAATAAATGTGTTTCTCGGAGCCACGCAAACATTGCAAAACAGTGTGCAAACATCAGCACACTGTTGCTAAAATGTGGATAGACATTAATGTTCAGATGTCCTGTTGTGCAGAAACAGACTACATAATCTATAGGTCTGAGTTGTATTTATATATATTTTTTAAGAAGGAGTGGCTCTGAGGCTTCCTCTCGTTTTGCATTAGATGTCATGGCGTAGAGCAGTGGTTCTCAAACTATGGTACGTGTATGGTTCCATCTAGTGGTACGCAGGAACACCTGAGAATTTTTAAAGAAAATTAAATAATAACATTAAAGACATAATACTACTATAGTAGGGCTGCAACTAATTATTATTTTGGTAGTCGACTAATCTTTCAAAAAAAAATTCAATTAGTCACGATTATTTCATGCCTGACCGTAGGCTCGTTCGAGATGAGCAAGTTCTGCGCAGATTCGATCACCGGTGATCGGCTCGCAGTGCATGACAGTTAGTTTTCTGTCTGACTTGACGCTGACTTGCTCTGTCATGCCTACATAGGCAACGATAACCTCGTGAGATCAAGGCGGCTGCAGGTTATGTTATTCATTTCAAAAGTGTGAGTTTGGTTTGTAAGACACTTTTCTGTTTAATTATGCATGGGACCCTGACTTGCTATCTTTGTACATGTTAGTTTTATTTTACTTACAAATTCAAACATACATATTTATACAAGTTTCTCCTGGTTGCTTTGTTGTGTTTGTTGTTTTATTCCTACATGCTTTGCCTCCCACAGGTGGATATGAGGCTGGTCAAGGCGTCTGTGATACTACGCTTGGTTGGAAGTCGCTGGGGCAAGAGTTGAGGCCCAATGATGTGACAACAAATTTGTCTACTTTTCAGCATGGAAACCGTGCTTTAGCTTCAAAGGACATGAGGAAATCACAGGGTAAGCTGTCTGACCGATCTGCAGTGTTCTAGTGGAAACAACAGTCCAGTCAGAGCAGAGGATGTCAGCACAACAGCGGTGCAGCAACTTGAGCAGCTAAATAAAGTTTAGAACCAGAAGAAGAAACAGTTTTGCCTCACCGAAAAAGCTAAATGTAGCTAAATTTAATTCCTGATTTCAAGGTGTATTTGATGCTAAACGCTACTGATGTCGAGGATTTTGTTCTTGCAGACAGAGGGGTGGCTCATTCAGATGAGTCTCGGCTTGCCAACCTCCTGCGCCGAGTCTCCAGAGAGGATGATCGCGACCGCAGGCTGGCCACCCTCAAACAGCTGAAGGAATTCATCAACCACGGAGAGAGCAAAGCGGTCAGTTGTTCTTCTGTTGAAATAACACTTGTGTTCTGTTTGCTGTTCATGAGCAGTCAGTGAAAATGGACATTTTTTGCTGCTCTGCTGAATGTTTACCTGCATGTTGTCCACTGATTTACCATGAGTCTGCATTTCCCTGACAAGTGCTGGTAGTCACAATAAAGTTAGACACAGCTATGTGAAATTTAGCTTTAAAGATCTTGTCCTGCTGAACTGTCATAAAATTGGGGAAAAATGCTTGATGGATGTGAAGCTGAAAGTGAACATTTAAACCTGAAATAAAAGCCATCAAGTGAAAAAGACATTGCTTTGTGTCTCACACAGACCCTGGTCAAACAGTTGGACACCATCCTCAGCACCTTGAACGAGATTTTGAATGAGAGGTAAGAGAGAAGTTGTTTGCTCAATGTTAACTGAGCTCTTGTCACCCAGTTAGTTAAATGTCCAGGATGATAAAAACAAAAGAGACATATTCATTCAGAAAACTGCTTCTGTTGTTAGAAGTACAATGGTGGTTTAAATTGTGTGCTTGAGAAATCCTTGGATGAAAGTGATTAAAGTGAAGTGACAAGCATCTGGTTAGTGAAAACCACATGGTTGTTGGTATTCCACTGAGTGAAAACTATAAATGCTCTCAAGCTGTTGACAAAATCCTTTGAAGACCAGGTTCAGACGCATGGCACAACTTTGTAGCCGTAGCCTATAATGCACACCCTCTTTTTGAAATCATGACTTCTGTCTCTAACGTTTCCTTGCTGGTGTTGACATGTGTAGCAGTAAGCTGCTGTGGGAGCTGCGCCAGGATGCAGCAGCCTGCCTGGGCCTGCTCTGCACCGTGCTCAGCTATGAGGCCGAGCGCATATTCAAGTGGCTCTTTCTCAAGTTCACTACAAGCAGTCGTGACGAGGTGAAGCTGTTATACCTGGTGGCAGCACAGCGTGCTTTGGAGGCTGCTGGAGAGAGGAAGGCCTTCTCTCACGTCATGCAGGTAACTACACACAGAAGCTTCAAAAAGCTTTTTTGTGGAAAATTACATCAGGATGGAGCCAACATCAGACTTCAAATGGAGCTTTATGGCTGACCTGTTTTTATTTTCTTGTACAGAAGTTCTACAAACTGTAAGGTTGAGTTCTGAGAGCTTGCTCCATTTAGTTGTTAAATAAAGTACTGTGATTATTTAATGCTCCAAGTCTATTTTGTGTATCTCAGCTGGTGATGAGCAACCTGCAGTCCATCTTGGAGAATGTGGACACACCAGAGCTGCTTTGTCAAAGTGTAAAGTGTATTCTTCAGGTGGCTCGCTGCTACCCACATGTCTTCAGCACCAACTTCAGGGTGAGTATCTAGGCACTGATTGGTGTTGTTGCATACTGGCTAGACTGTACGTAAGTATCTGGACAGTTACATGTGTTTTGTTAGTACATTAAAGTGCCATGTCTCAGCTTTGATTTGAGTAGCGGTTAACATCAGAAAGAATTTTAATGGCGTTATACATTCCACCAGCTAGTGGGCTAATTGCATCTCTGACGCATGGTTAATGCTCAGACTTGGAACTTTGACCTGTAAATTATTGTAGTCCAAACTCAATGTGCTGAAAGCACACAGCCTGAAGAACGTAATGTGTAATTGTCCTGGACTGTATGTTTGAAGCACACAGGTCAACTGAAGTCAGAGCAGAACTTGCCTGCTGTCCGTTACGTTATGTCCTTTTTGTTTCTTGCCTCTTCTACAGGACACAGTAGACATCCTGGTGGGCTGGCACATTGACCACACACAGAAGCAGTCACTCACTCAGCAGGTCTCAGGTCAGTTAACTTCCTTACTGGCACTTTTCAAAGTGGTCTGATTACAAACTTGGATTTCAGTGCCACTGACAAATGTGTACACCTTCTCTGCCACGCCATTTGGCAGAGCTGTTTATTTCGCTCTGCCTGTGCCTTGATTAACTGATTGAATGAATTAAACATTGGCTACACAGTCTGTGTAATGACTTATACTTAATAACATTACACTGTAATAAGACCGTGTTGGGCTGTAAATGCTGCAAATACATCTTCATGCTCTGTCTGTTTTTAGGCTGGTTACAGAGTCTGGAGCAGTTCTGGGTGGCAGACCTGACCTTCTCCACCACCTTGCTGGGACAGTTCTTAGAGGATATGGAGGCATATGCAGAGGTGAAGTTAGCCGTAGTGGCTTTTGGGCATGCTTTCTGCCACCATACCTGTTAGACTTCTCAAGTATTACACTTCTATTGGAAATATTCAGTATTGTGTTTTACAGACAGGACAACCAAATTGTGCTTTTGTATACAATGATGAATGAAATATCAGTATTAGCATTTGGAACAAGCCAGGAAGTGTGCAGAGGGAAACAAATCTTTGCTTATTACTATGTTTCTAACAAACTAAATTCTTGTTCTGCACCTGTGTATTCTGCCACAGAAGTGATTGATGTTTTTGTCAAAGACTTGACTGGGTCTGTTCTCTGTTTAGGATCTGAGCCACGTGGTGTCAGGTGAGGCGCTCGATGAAGACATCCCCCCTCCCTCGGTGTCGCTGCCTAAACTGGCAGCTCTGCTGAGGGTTTTCAGTACAGTGGTCCGCAGCATCGGAGAGCGATTTAACCCCTTCAGAGGACCACCGATCACTGAAGTCTACGTCACAGATGTAAGAGCCACATCAACGATGACCTGACTTAAGATTAAACAAAAAAATGATGAAAGCAGGATAAGATAAAAGCATTTTAGTTCTAACGTGATCAAGTATACTAATGATTGCACTTAATACTGTAGCCTGCCTCCCTCACTGCGAGCAGCAAAACACAAGCGGGTATTGTAAAATTTAATGACAACACAATGGAAAGATCTTAACTGTTGTGTGGTGGTATCTCTTTTTTTTTCGATAAACATTTACAGTATGAAAATTGTTTAAGATATGATGGGACATGTTGAAATATGCACTAATAAAATTAAGTACGTATTAGTCAGTGATTGATTGATTTTCATCTGTCCTCCTAAGGTTCTAAACCGGGTTTTGGCCTGTGTGACCACGGCAAAGCAGGTCCAGTTCTCTGAGGCCGTTCTCACCGCGGGGAATGAGTGTGTGGGTGTGCTGCTGGCTAGTGTGGAGCCCTGTGGTCAGCTGATGGAGGCAGTCCTAGCCTATGGCCTGGACCAGCTGGACTGCTGCCAGGCGTGTGGCACAGACTACAACCTGGCAGTGCTCAGCCTTCTGACTCTGGTACAGTCACTTTTAGAGCTTGGTCACAGTTTGTATCATTTTCTTTGTGATCCAGCAGTGGAGCGCATCAGGTCTGCAACAGAGCTCATTTTGACGGTTTTGTGTAGTCTACCTGTCCTTTATTTTATTACGCTTGTAATTGAACACTCATAAATACTATTTCCGGAATGTTTTCTTTAGTTGTTTAGAATTTGGCTTTGTTGGCTGTAGCACAGTTATGTGCATTTAGTTTAATCCTGTAACTTGAGATATGTTAATGTCTCACGTTGCAGTCTTCAAGGAGGAATCGTGTCCAGCTATACATAGTTTAGAGATTTTCTAGCTTGACGGATCAGACTGGAAATGTGAAAGTAGAGCTTTTTTGATCTGTTGGGTGGTTTTTCTGTAACATTTTGTCAATGTCACTGTTGACTGGGTTTACTTTCAGATTGTAGACCGGATCAACACAAAGCTGCCTGCGTTCTTTGTTGAGAAATTGTTGGCACCTGATTCCCAGCTCCTGAAGCTGCGCTTCCATCGAGAGAAAGAGGTGTGTGAGTGTGAGTTGCATATACATATAAAGGTATCAAACAGAAGTGTGTCAACACAAAGCAAACGCACTGCATGACCAGCGTTGTTGGGCAGTAACAGTAATATTACTACTCTTTTCAGTAATGAGTCAAGAAAGGCATTAAGGTTTCTCAAATTGTAATATTATTGCAGTTACTAATCCAAATAGCCCTGTGTTACTACTTTACCTGAACACAACTTGATTTTTCTCCTGGGAGACATGTATGTGAGTAGGATCACATTGGCTTATTGCTAAAAAGCTAAACACAGGAAGGAAAGACACACTGGCTACTTCAATGGCTGGAGGTGTTTTGTCATTATTTTGAGAGTCAGTCAGCAAGGGTCAGTGGCAGGATAGACGAGATTCATCTGTGGTATGATCTTATTAATGTCATGGATCTCTTGTAGATTTATATTAGAGATAAAATAGTATGAAAATGTACCATCTCAATTATAGTGACCAAAATTATCACGATTATCAGTATTATCACGGTATTGTTAAAATGTTCAAAAAGTACTGATGCACATCTGTGGTAATTATCAACATTATTATTAATAATCTTGTTACTATTTATATTTTAACACACTCTCTCAAACACACCTGTGAAATGTATTAATATATTGAGTTTCTTAGTACTGAGTGTTGCATATCTTTCAAGTAACAAGAGTTTAAACTTCAAATAATGATGTCTGTATCAGTTGGAAATTAGATCATTTGAATCACTATCCCCCTTTAAAAATGAAGCTGCCAGCTACTGAAAGCTAATAATTATCAATGAGTCTTACTAACTTAATGTGACAACTGTGTTGATGTTCATGTGTATTTGTACAGTAAATGAAAATACTACTGTGTACATTGTGCTGACTGTAACACACATGAGGAGATGATAAAAGTATTATAATAAAAATGCAAAACAGTCACTAACACTAACAGGCACTAAAAGTTGTGTAACTACCTTAACCACACTGCAGCAGCGAGTCTCAACAGGCAGCAAGAATTACGCAGGTGTAGTTACTATCATCAAGCTAACAAGCACTGAGTCTACTGGTGCCATTTTTCTATGTACAGGCAACAGCTCAGTATCTACGGGAACTATCGAGGGAGAGCGAGTTCATGTAAGAGCTTATTAAAGAGTAATATTACTCTTCCTTATTAACTTGCCCAACACTGATGACCAGTACAGTGTTTGGGCACCCAAGTGTAATATGATCCTATAGCAACGTCCAGTCTTCTGGAAACACTTTGAGATGTTTGAACCTGTCTTCAGGTATAAACTCCCATTCTGCCGCAAGAGTATTACTGAAGGCAGTCGTCGAGGTTAACCATCAAAACTAAAAATATCAGTGAATGCTGTAGCATGAGGTTTGTGTAAAGCAGTAATAAATGTGTTACACCACAGGATACTGTTACTAACACTCAGCCAGTGTATAAAATAAGGTTACATAATAGTCAAAGTGAAGCTGCAGAGTGCAGGAGAGCAGTTACTTAATGTTATGACATGGTTTCATCCACATACATAAAACTCATCCACGCTGTCTTTTAAAATTTATTGTTATTTCAATGTCTGTGGCGGCGCTGAAAGAAACTTACCTTACTTACCTATCGACAAAGCAGAGGACAAACGCTTAAATGGACAGAGTGAGAGCTGCTGTTGGTTGTGGTTGAGGTTAAGTTTGATCACATTAAAATATAACCTAAGATGTCCTCAGAAGTATCTAAAGTTATATCTATATGCATGTGCTCCACAGGTGATGTCAGCTGTTCATGGTGTGTACCAGGCACTGTTGGGTCTGAAAAACATCCCAACACTGGAGGCAGCTTATAAAATGGTACTGGGTGAGATGGCATGTGCCCTGTCCAGCCTGAATTTAACCCTGGAGCCCACCGGTAGGTCCTCGACGCCTGGCGACCTCTGCCCCACCATCCAGCACCCTGCATTTGCCTCACTCACCCTACCGCTGGAGAAAGCCCAGTTCACCCTTATCTTCAACCTCAGCACCCTCACCACCATAGGCAACACCAAAAACTCTCTCATTGGGGTGAGTCATTCTGCTCCTCTGTACTGCCAGTTACTCAGTAGCATCAGCACACATACTACTAGAGAGGAGGTTGAGGTAGCTCTTCAGTAACTGTTCATCTGTGAATGGGGCTGCAGGAAACTATAGCAGCTTGAACTGTGAATCAGCATCAGTTACACTGACACAAGATGAGCGTATGTATGTTCATGTGTTTTGTTTGTGTCTGTTTAGATGTGGGCATTGTCTCCGACAGTCTTTGCTCTTCTTAGTCACAATCTAATGCTGGTTCACTCTGAGTTGGCTGTCTACTTCCCTGCCGTCCAGTATGCTGTACTCTACACCCTGTACTCCCACTGTACCAGGTAATACGCACAACTATACTGTGAGCAACATCCCTGCTGACACTAGAACATTCTTTTGTACTCCTGTTAGACTAAGTGGCCTCAATGTTTTCCCTTTGCACTTTTAGTTGAACTGTTTCTCATTTAAAACCTTGTAGAGACAGTTGCTGCACTAACACAGTGCCTTAGAAACTTCATCAGACTCTGGCAACATTTTGTTTTTGTGGCAGTACACATTTAATCTGTGCTGTATGTCACCATTGTAAATATCTAGTGTACTACATAGACTGAGTGTGCTCTAACCCTGTAAAAAGGACTCTACTACTGTAATGGGTGACCAGAGTACTTTGATAGTATTTCAGAATATTATTAAAATATATTCTACACATCAGGCAGAAATGCGTTAGGAAGAAAACACTGGAGAAAGCATATTAAAAATTTGTAACAAAATAACTATCAGGACTTACCTCAAACTCTGCTTGCATATTGCATGTACCACTGTATTCTGGAGCTTGTAGTAGTATAACAACCAGTTCTGCTTCAAATAACACATGCAAAGTATAAGCAATTAAATTTAATTCAGAATTAATAGGTGAACTTGGGACTGCATTCAGATTAAATAAGATCATATCAAACCCCATCCTTGTAGACGTGTTAGTGGTCCGTGTATGAAACGCCATCATCTCCTGATTGGATTATCATACAACATAAAACTTGGGATAACAATATTTTGTGATTATATTATTTGTGTGTTGTCTCCTGTATTGTATTGTATTATGATTTGGCTAATGAGATATTCAGTTCAACTGAATTTATTTATGACGCTAAATCACAAAATTCTGTCAAGACACTTTGCATTGTAAGGTTAAGACCTTACAGAATTATGTATCAAACCCAGCACATATACAAAAAAAAATAAGTGTTTGTGTTAAATTGGCATCAGATTAGATTAAATTTCAAAAGAAGCTATTTAGAGTTATTTGGTGCGGCATGTTCATAAAGAGAAGAAAAACAAAAATTACAAAAATCTGTAGAGATAAGGACAGGACATCCATACTCTGCATCATATTAGCTCTGTGGATTTTCATCTCCATCTCTGCCCATTTTTGTCAGACTACTAGTACATTTTTACAAACTACTGTCTTCCATCTGTCTTGTGCTCCCTGAAGAAGTCATCAAGAAACCAGATGTACCAGAGTTTATCAAGGGTTTTAACGAGTCACATTAAAAGGAGACATTTACCTCCATACTCTGCTTTTTTTGCTGCTCTGTGGTAAATGTTTTTTAACTGCTCTTGTATCTGTTGTTTGTGCAGACACGATCATTTCATCTCATCCAGCCTGTCATCATCTTCTCCTTCCCTGTTTGACGGTGCCGTCATCAGCACTGTGACCACAGCAACAAAGAAACATTTCAGCACGCTGTTAAGTCTTCTGGGAGGTCTGCTGGCGAAGGAGCACCTCTACCCCGAGGCCAGGTTCTTTGTCTCCCTGTCTTTGACACAAACAGTAATGTATTATGCACATATATGGCTTCACAAAGATTTGCATTTCTTTGTGGCCAAAATAGATTTGAAAGAACTGATTCAAGATTCAAGATTCAAAACACTTTATTAATCCCAGAGGGAAATTATTTTGGCATGTTACAGCAGCTCTCCGTTCAAACAGAAAGAAAGAACCAGAAAAGATTAACATCAACACAAATACTAAATACTCAATTTACAGAACAAAAATAAGTAATAAAAATGAATCAAGACTAGGTAATTTATGATGCTAACTAGGTAACATTGTCCAGCATAAAAGTACAATTAGGGATTGATAAAATGTATTTAGGAAAATTATACTTTAGAATTTAAAAGACTCAAAACTTATTGGGTGTGGTCCTTTGTTGTGTTAGGAGGCTGCTGCTGACCTGGGCTCAGGAAATCTGTGTCCTGATGAAGAAGTCTGACACCTACACCCCTCTCTTCTCCCTGCCCTCCTTCAATAAGTTCTGCAGGGGCCTGCTGGCTAATGGTGAGCATTTCACCTTGTGTTTACCACAGCATAATGTAATTTTCAGTAGCATTATGCTGTAACAGGTTTTTTATCAGTAACATTGTTGAATGAATTTCCTGTCGTTTTCTGTGGATAGCTCTGAATGAAGATCAAAGTATCTGCCTGCAGACCTGCCACAGTTTACAGGTCCTGTCTTCATCTCTGTCCACTGAGCTACTGCAGAGGTGAACTTCACACCTACACACTCAGCTATATACATACTATACTACTAAACAGAATATTAAAAAACATTAGTAGATGTCTGCTGCTGATATTATGTTTTGTGTGTGTTTGGGGATTGTCTATTAGGTGTGTGGACGTGTGCAGAGTCCATTTAGTGCACTCAGCAGTGAGGGTGAGGCAGGCCTATGGCAAGCTGCTCAGGATAATTCCTCTTGATGTGGCTTTGAGGTATGTACCACAGTACAGTACAATGGATTTGTTGTTTGTTGACTACCTAGCAGATTTATTTGACGTATTGTATATGTAATAATCACTGGAAGAAACTGAAGGATGTACAATCACACATACTGTGTTTGGTGTTAACTAATTCCAGCTCTTCTTTGAAGTTAAGCAATGCAGTGTTAACTCAGTA
This sequence comes from Sandelia bainsii, assembly GCA_032362345.1. Lineage (NCBI taxonomy): Eukaryota > Metazoa > Chordata > Actinopteri > Anabantiformes > Anabantidae > Sandelia > Sandelia bainsii. The sequence goes on along the minus strand of JAUMHL010000029.1, from coordinate 34,654 downwards.
CTTTGAGTTTAAGGTATTAAATTACAGGATTAGACCTACATGATGTGTGGGTTGCACTCAAATGTTAATCTTAATTGATAGTCGTTGATGTTAACAGTCAGTAATGGGTGCATTGTATATATTTGTGGATTGTTAAAGATTTACGAAATGTAGTCATTTATTTCTAAATTAAATCTGTTTAATCCACTGATGTAGTGTACTATATGTCCACCACAAAGTTGGAGCAAATTAGCTATGTATAGAACAGAATATCAGTCATCACTGAACTGTTGTCAGCTTTAATTTGAAGGCTTTATCAAAAATATTATGAACAGTGTAGGATTAGAGCCATTTCTATGGAAGGGACACATACAGAGACTCAGACTTTACTTGCATCACCTGTCATGGACTAGTGACAGCAGTTTAATACAGGTACTACTGCCTTTTGTTAAGCTGAGTACTAATTAAAATAACAGACGTCATAGATATTTAGTCAGTTGAATGTTTGCCTTGTTAATTCTATTTGTGTGGGGATTGTTTGTCCACAGTAACCACAGCCACCCTGAGATGAGGGAGATGTCACTGGCCATTCGCCACCACATGAGCCGAGCACCAAGCAGCACCTTCCATCCCCAGGATTTCAGCGACCTCATCAGCTTCATCTTATATGGAGTCCTGCACCGTGGAGGGTGGGTCTCCCAGTAACGGAGAGATCAGCTTCATGCCATACATTTTAGATAAGCTCTTACTGTGCGCGTCTTTCCATAGTCCTGAGGGTAGAGATGCGTAGCAGCAAGGGTCAGACCACCTTTGTTTCCATAGCAGCTTATAGATCCCGAAATGTTAAGCTGAATTAAATTGTGCTGAAATTTAAGCAAACTATATAATAGTTGTGTATTTTTTTTTATGTGCAAAATAAAATAAAAATCACTTTGTGAAATGTTCACAACACGCACACACAGACAGCTGCTTTGTGTGTGTGTACGAGGACTATAGCAGAATGTTGCGCTGTCAGTTTTTATGGGTATGTCATAGTGACCCAAGTATCACTGTGACACTTTTTAAGCTTCACGTTTGTGTGTCTATAGGAAGGATCCCTGGCTGGAGCGTCTGTACTACAGCTGCCAGCGGCTCGAGAAACGGGATGGCAGAGGAGGCGTTGATGGCAGCAGGCCGGGTGCTGTGCCACGGCCGTTGTTGAAGACCGAGGTTGTCCTGTGGCAGTGGGCAGTGTGGGAGGCTGCACAGTTCACTGTACTGTCCAAACTTCGAACGCCACTGGGCCGAGCTCAAGACACATTCCAGACCATTGAAGGTAAAGGGACAACATCCATTTTGTGTTCCTGACTGGAACTTAATTTGCCTTGTGTGTGTTTTTACAACATACATGTGCGTTGGCCACTTCTTAATGAAAAGAAAATCTGAATTATTATTTAAAATATATTTAAAACAATAGATCACTGGAAAAGGGGAGATGGATGGGAAGTGACATGCAACAAAAATCCTCAGTTGGACTCCAGGAGCCAAAACCTGTATTCCACAGTGCACCCCAGCCTTTCCTCTGTTTCCCTGTGTTTCAGGTATGATCCGTAGCCTGGCTGCCCACAGCCTGAACCCAGAGCAGGATGTTGGAGCATGGGCCGGTCCTGGAGGTGATGGGGACGGCCACCACTCCAATCAACTCCGCCTTGCTCTGCTGCTGCAGTACCTGGAGAACCTGGAGAAGCTCATGTACAACGCCTATGAGGGCTGCGCCAACGCCCTCACTGCCCCCCCAAAGGTGTGCAAATAAAGCTCCACACTCTACTGCTGGTTGATGAGTTACAGTGCCGTATGTGCTGTGCTCTTTGGACAGCTTTCTTCCCTTAATAAATGAAGTCATAATTTAAAAACTGCACTTTGTATTTACTCAGGTTATCTCTGTGTAATATTAACATTTGTTTGATGATCTGAATCATTTAAGTGACAAACACGCAAAACAAAAAATCAGGAAGAAGGCAAATACATTTTCACAGCACTGTACATATTTAAAACGATGGCAATTGAGGTGTAGCAGTCCTTGGCACGGCACCTTTATGTATCTTGAATTTTGCCACGGTAATCAGTGAAGTAGTCTGTGTATAAACAGATCCAGTTTCTTTTCTGTCTCTCAGGGCATCAGGACATTCTTCTACACCAATCGTCAGACGTGCCAAGACTGGCTGACAAGAATCCGCCTAGCACTGATGAGGGTTGGTCTCCTGTCTGGGCAGCCAGCAGTAACCATTCGCCATGGCTTTGACCTGCTGACAGAGATTAAGAACAGCAGCACCCAGGTCAGCACAAATACACTGTTAAATGAAGCTTTTAAGTGAGCAGCCTGCAGTAGGCATGTGCACATATTGATTTTGGTGAGCAGCAACTTCTTGTCGTCCCTGGAGTAGTAATAGTAGCATTGCATTTACAATATCCATATTGCACTATATAGGTTATTTGACAAGATCATCTGGTTAAATGAATGATGCATGTTTTGATGTGCGTGTCAGGGACCAGAGCTGGAGGTTCCTCTGATGTTGCTTGTGGAGGCTCTGTGTGAGCTGCGTTGTCCTGAGGCCATCCAGGGCCTGGCAGCCTGGAGCCTCTGCACCACGGGCAGGAGTCTGGGCTGGCTGTCATCAGTCGCCCTGCAGGCTGAGGGACGGTAAGCAGTGCCGCCTTAACCAGGCGTCTTCACAGCTCAGCAATGCTCAGCTAGACCCTCCACATTCATTGTTTAGGTATACTGTACTGAAGTGTGTGTGTGTGTGTGTGTAGGTTTGAGAAGGCCGCTCTGGAGTATCAAGATCAGCTGTCGGCAGTCACAGGGATGGACTGCAGCATCAAAAGCTCTGAATGCTGTCTGCTCAAACTCTCAAGCAACACAAGCAGCCCCAAACACACCAGCAATGGTAAATGACAAATATCCACATAAAGAGCATCATTCAATCGTTATGTCTAAATTGAAATGACTGACCCCAGAGTCACAGATAATTGAAAGTTTGGTGCTAGCATTAGAACAATATCAGCTGGTTCATACACAAGTAAAGATTTGGAAACAAAATGTCAACAACCTGTGTTGAATTACCTGTCGTTATGTTAACCACCACACTGCTCCTGTATTGTCTACAAAGGTGACAACAGGAAGACTGTGCTGCTAAAGTCCAGCGAGTGCTCTGCTGAGATGATCAACTTCCTGGCTAACAAAGCATGTCAGTGTTACGTGGCACTGTGTGATTGGGCCTCGGTTAAGGAGTGGCAGGCCACTGTCCATGGCCTCAAACAGAACTCCACCAGTCCAGTCAGCATCAACCTGAGGACAGATTTCAACTACATCCAGGCTCTGAGCCGCTTTGAAGATGGAAATCTGGCCGAATGTGGGGCTCAGCTGGAGCTGCTGCCCGGAGAGGACTACAGCTCCCTCTCAAGCAGCAAGGATAAGCTGGGTAAGTGTGACATTCTCAGGAAAGTCTTTAAAAGGTTGATGCTTAGATTCTTCAAATTGAAGAAGAAATCCTGTAACTTTGCATTACACAATTTTCCAGTGTTACAGTTTCTTCAGTCAGGTCTATTTAGCCCTTTAGTTTCTTTGTGTTTGTCAGATCTGAAGAGGCTCCTGCCCTCCATGAGTCCGGATCCAACTGAGCTGCAGAGAGCCATCGAGGTGCAGCTCCTTCGAAGCGCTGTTAGTGCCATGACAAAAGCCAATCAGCAGCAGGAGCAGAAAACCACAGCCAATCCAGAGTGAGTGTATTTCTTGAAATAAAGGAAACAGAAACCACAATCAGTATCTGAAACGTTGAGAGATCCACGTTATGAGTATGTGTTGGGATATGATCAAACAAAAGCCGTGGAAGCATCAAGTCAGAAACATTCCTTACTGAAAGAAGGCAGATTTTGTCAGTGTCGGTTTTGCTTTGTAAACATTTTTATCATTCTTTTCTTTTATTATTTACACAGCAGTATTTTTGTTTATGCAGTCTTTTAGTAAATCATGTGATGTGATGTTTGCAGTACATTGGTGCGCTGCCTGAAACAGACTGGACGAATCTGCTTGGGTCCTCTCCGTTTGTCCACCCTCACTCTGTCTGATGCCCTGCCCACCCTGCCCACCCTGCAGCTCCACTGTGCTGCCACCCTGGAGAACACACTCAGTGGACAAGAGGCACGTATATTCACATTTTCCATTAGAGTTTCTAAACAATGTTATGATTTAGACACCAAGTAAACTAAATGTAAATTATGTAAAAGAGCCCAACCCATACCCAGATACTCTCACTGTTGAATGAGCAAGCCCTACTTGATTTATTGAGAGGAATTCTTAACCTAAAAGAGCAACAAAATTAACGTCACTGTTGCTCTGACCAAACAAAATAAGCTGGAGGTTTAACACTGCTTTCTGTTTTTTGCAGGACTCTGTTATTCCTCTTTGCAGTGACGCTCTGAGCTCCTGTAAGCAACAGGACATTCAGCCTTTTCTTCAGGCTCTCAGATACACCATGTTCCAGAGGCAACTCCTCCACAAACTGAAAGGTAATTATCAACGATTAAAGTAGGTGGATTGGTAATATAAAATTTCTTTTGAACAGTTGCACTGACTTGTTTCTTGCTGTATTTCAGAGATGCCTTCTTTCTAATCTACTTTAAATATAAATGAAACAAAAACAAAATCACCTGCCCTCGTGCTGTGCTGTGTTTTTTGGCAGAGGTTCCCCCTGACTCTGGCTGAAAACATCCAAGCCTGATATACCTTTAAAACATAATCTTTCTGGTCACTGGGTTTAACATAGCAGCAGAGCAGAGCTTTAGTGCCAGACTTTGTTTACATAATTCATCAACACAACATTTAAGGTTTTAATACTAGGATGCTACAATTTAAAGCTATACAAGATGTCTGCAAGTAGTGTTGAGGGGTTTTTATGCAAACATCTAAACGGCAGCAGCAGAAGTAATGTCAGCCTCATATGTCTGACAGTGATGAGTAAACAGCAAAATAAGGCTGAAAACTAAAGTGTTCTGACCTAGGTCTGTGGAAAACCCCACATGAGATTTTTTCTGTCTCAATTCTCCAGGTTACTCCTCCACTATTGATGGCCACCTAACAGAGCTTTGTCTGACTGCCGTCAAATTTGCCAGGAAAAAGGGCAACATTGCCCTGGCATCCTGCCTGCTCAGCCAGTGCAGTGATGGGACACAAGAAGAGAAGCATCAGGATGGGCTGAGTCAGGCGTTCAGGCGTCTCACTCTTGAGGGGACTCTGGGGGAAAAATGGGGACCAGAGCTGCAGATAGAAAAAGCCAAAGTCCTGAGAGCTGCAGGTGAAGAACGGCATTCACTCAAACATCACAATTGTTTTATGTTTTAGAACCTGCTCTTTATGCGGGGCATTGATGATGTTGCTGAGGCCACCGTCTTCAGTGTCCTCTAAGGAGTGTCTCTGTCTACAGGTCAGTCCGTGACGGCCATGGAGATGCTGAGCAGGGCGGCTCTGTCTTACTGCCATGTGGGGAAGAATGAAGGTGCTGCCTGCCGCTCACTGTTGACACTCTGCAAATGGCTGTTGGTCGACTGGAAGGACATGACACCTCAGCTTAAACAGGCATGTTTACCTATCAGAACAGCTCTACCATGACTATGTTTTGGACATTTTGAAATGTAAACCTCATATTTTCTTGATGTTACTGAGACAAAGCAATTTGTGATGTAGTACTGCTTGGCACCAAGTATGCACAGGGGGCTAATAATGCTGAGGAAGAACCCAGTTATTAAAGGGTGATGTTTTACTCTAGGTGGTAAAGAAGACAGGAGCGGTGAACTCATCCAGTGCTGTAGGCAGTATGACACCTCTGAGCCGAAATGTCGCTGCTCTGCTGGAGCTTCCCCTTGAGGACCAAGGCATTCCCCACATCACAACTGAAACCTCAGGTTACATTTCACCTTATCACAATACAGCACATTTAGACTTCTGTGTCCATAACCACACTCTTCCAGGGTGTCTGTGGGGTTTTAAAAAGCATTAAAAGGTAGTAAATCCCATTAGCAAAAATGAAGGCCATTAAAAAGTATTGAATGCCATTTCATGACGTTTTAAATCTTCGTTGTTTTTTTTTTTTCTTCTAACGGAGTTGTCCGTCTGTGTTTCTCTGCTAACGTTTGCGCAACTTTATTTAAACGTGGGATTAGACTCATTCATTTTAATTAGACGATCTGTGATGCTGATCATATTTGGTGGTTGCACGTCGTCTTCAACAGTTTGCGCGCTGAAACACACATTGCCCAGGTCCTTACGCTCAGAAAACCAAAGACGTTGTCATGGGTAAGTGCAAATTCACAGACAGGTGGTTAGAGGACCTGACGTTTAAAGACTGGCTCAGGGCGGTAGTACGAAATAATCGACAGGTTTACTGTTTGGTTTGTAAATAAACATAAATATCACATGGATGGAGTCCACTGTCACATGTGCACCGCACTGGTCATAACTCAGGAGCAGTTTTCCATAGGCGGATGGCAGATGGCAGATCTCCAGGTGACCATGCAGTCCCTCCAGGAAGTTGGTGTTGCAAGCGCAAGTTTAGCCAGTAACAGAATTTGGGCAGGTTTTCCAAAAAATTGCATTTTATGTTTGATGTTTTTAGGCAGTTGCATCTTTTTCATTATTCATTTATTGAGAATAAACCTCAGTGTACTGACTAGCTGAACTTGAGTTTGCAACATTGTGCCACACCACCACTGCGTGTGGAGGTTCTGTGGTGTTTAGATACTAAAACCGGGTATATCATCAGATTTGGATTAGCCCCTGTTCTTCAAAAACAGCTTGTTGATAGCATCAGTTAAATAAATCCATGGCGTTTTCAAATCAGAGTCTCTAAATCTATTCTGTTGACTTTTTAAATTGTGTTGTACTGGACAAGAGTGTGTATAAATCTCAAAATCAGATTAAAACGTAGAAAGGTTGCCGATTAAAACAGTTGCAGGTCAGTGTCATGTTGGTCTTAAAAAATATCAAAGAGGTATTAAAAATGTATTAGAAAGTATTAAATCCAACTTCAGGATTTATGTATATACCCTGTCTTCATACCTCCAGACAAACACACATACACATCCAAATACTTGACTTAAGAAATGTCATTACTATGTTTGGTGCCATTTTTAAGCAAAAGGTACAGTAGACTTGTAGTTTGATCCTAGCTACATTTTAATCTTGGTGGTCTTTCCTGTTCAGTGAGTGTGGGTGTTGGGGAGCCAGAGTTCGTTTTGGGCCAACTCTACCAGCTCTCCACCAGCCTGGCTCCAGAGGTTGCCAAATCCTGGGCAGCACTGGCGAGCTGGGCTTACCGCTGGGGCAGGAAGGTGGTGGATAATGCCAGGTTAGTGCACTCGGTGGAATACATGCATAGTTATCAGTGTGGAGCTCTATGATTGTGACTGGTTGATGATAACCAGTTGACAATGTTCTGTTTTTGTTGGCAGAGAGGTGTTGATTTAACTATGTGGTAACTTCTGATATTCTGATATCACTGGCTGCATTAGATCATCTTGTCTTATTATATATTTAGCCAAGGGGAGGGATTGCCTCTTCTTCCTGGGGAAAAGAAAGAGATAGAGGAGCTGCTGCCAGCAACCACCAGTGAAGAAGACAAGGAAACCATCTTCAGCATTCTTGGACAGGCAATGTGTCGACCCACTGGTATACAGGTAGTTTACCTCTTTATTTCACATCATCTCAACAATAATAACTGCAGCTCTCCAACAACAGTTTCCCGATGAAATCTCATTAAGTTACTAAGCTACTGATATTCCAGTTTTGTTTTTGTTTTTCCTGACAGCTAAGTACAAATTCTATGCCACCAAAAAAAGTTTTTTTTATTTATAGCACAATACTGTTATATATGTGTTATCTTCCCCACAGCTTTTATTAACGCCTCATTCTGATTGTTCTGTTGCGTGTCAGGATGAGGACATGGCACTACAGCAAGAAGATGATGAGGATGACATGGTAGATGTGATCTGGCGGCAACTCCTCAGTTCATGTCCCTGGCTGGGGGAGGCTGGCCAGCCTGTCACGGACGGTCTGATCCGGGTTTGGAGACGGGTTGTGGACCGCATCTTCGGCCTCTACCGGGTCTCCTGCCAAGCATATTTTACCTTCCTCAAACTCAATGCTGGACAGGTGAGATTTGGAGACTGTGAGAAGCTACACTGTGAAGTAGAATGTTACTGTGACAGGAAGGGAGGTTGGACTGTGTGTTGTTGTTTTTTTCTTTCATCCTGAGTGTCTGTTGTGTGATTTAGGTCCCTATAGATGAGGATGATCCTAAACTCCTGCTGTCCTGTCAAAATAATAAACAGAGCAATGATGATGTGATCGTCATGGCAACACTGCGTCTACTCCGTCTGCTGGTGAAGCATGCTGGGGAACTGAGAGAGGGGCTCGAGCTGGGCTTGGCCTCGACCCCTACAGCACCCTGGAGGGGTATGCACACTGCAAATTAAGCATCCACATAACAGTTCTTTACATGCACTGTCTGAAACAATTTGTGCAACTTCCCAAAACCAACAATGAAACATTCCAAATGTCTTCATGCAGTTATGAGTTAGCATTTGCTTGTGCACACAACTGTTTCTTTAACTTGTGTCCACGCATATGCAACACAGTTAATCTTGAAGGCAGAAACGGTCTCTATGCTGCCATACATGCAGATACATATATACAACATATGAACAACAGTTACAAGAACCACTTCTCTTCTACCATAACCCAACCCTTACCAGAGTGTTTTTTTTAAATACTGTGTCCTCTCCTCAGGCATCATTCCCCAGCTCTTTTCTCGTCTCAACCATCCAGAGGCATACATCCGACAAAGCATATGCAGCCTGCTATGTCGAGTGGCCCAGGACTCCCCACATCTCATCCTCTACCCAGCCATTGTCGGTTCACTTTCCCTGGGAGGAGAGGCTCAGAATGCAGGTATTTGTGCACTTCGTTACAGAGCCTGGAATTATCATGAACACATCTGATTCATTCGGTTTGAAGTAATTCATTGTAATGAAGTGAAGTTACGGCTTTAATGAATAAAGTTGATGTGTGAATTGATAATGATTTGTTGACAGGGAGCAAATTGCCATCAGCTCTCCCCACCTTCTTGGGCAGCATGCAGGGGGAGGGCCTGGGTGGAGAGGAAGAGGAGCAGCCAGAGAGTGGTGGACATGGAGGAGCTCCTGAAGAGCTGGCAACATTTTGCTCCAGTCAAGACCAAGCCATGATGCAGGACTGTTACAGCAAGATTGTAGAGAAGTTGTCCTTAGCCAACCCTACCATGGTGCTTCAGGTGAGAGTCTGCATACAATTCAACTTTTGAAACAACTACAATGTTTCATCACACAGTTTGTTACCAGTATTAGACTGGTGCATTGTGGTTCAGAGACTTTGGCACACATCTGACCCATTAGAATTTAACATTATATTTGTTTGGTCGTGTTTCTTGTTACATTAGCTGTAAATGAAAACTTACACAATATTACACTAGAATCTAAAGATGTCAACAGTAAACCATAGACCTTCCCAAAGGTCTGAAAGTCCAACTAAAGTCACATTTACTTATTTCTTTTTGTAGCCAGAAATAATGTCAACATGCTTTATTACACTGGTCAACATGGTCTCCTGAATAAAACGGATTACTTGTTGAATATGATAGTGAAATCAGAATTTGTCTATCACGTAAGTTTTTAGAGAGTCAGTAGCATTTTGTGTTATAGTGCTACACCCTGCATAGGGTGGTTCATGTGGCCGTCAACAACAAACAAAACAACATTTTCATTAAAATCGTACATGATACAACAAAATGGATGTCATTTTTGTGTTCAGGAGGTTGAATTCCATAAGAATAACTAATAATTTTGGTCAGGTAGCTTACCAGTGTTATGGCCCATGCTGTTTAATGTCAATTGGACTTTAAAGTGAAATGTTTAAAACTTAATATCATCAGGAAGGTGTTTGTACACACCTACACAGTCCTGAAGAGAGGCTTAATCAAAATTAATACAGAAACAGTCTTTAAATCGAATTTACTTTGTCTTGAGCTGCTGCTAACCAGTCCTGTTTGCTGATCAGGTCCAGCAGCTGGTGGGGGAACTGCGCAGAGTGACCTTACTATGGGACGAACTGTGGTTGGGCGTGTTACAACAGCAACACATGCATGTCCTGCGTAGGATCCAACAGCTGGAGGACGAGGTGAAGAGAGTTCAGAACAACAACACACTGCGCAGGTGAGGTTCATGTACTTATGCCTTCAGAAACTGAGACTCTTCCTGGAATTTCCATCTGTTCTAGACCTAGAACTATGTTAAAAATGATTTATTTTTGGTGAATGTATTGTAAAGGCATGTTATTGTACCGACAAATTTACTTGCTTGTCCACTTACTCTCTTTGTTGCGCTGCAGGGATGAAAAGATTGCCATTATGCGCGAGAAGCACTCTGCTCTGATGCGTCCTGTGGTTTTTGCCCTGGATCACGTCTGCAGCATCACATCAGCTCCATCTGAGACGCCACATGAAACCTGGTTTCAGCAGACCTACGGTGATGCCATCACCTCTGCCTTGGAGCGCCTGAAAAACCCCACCAACCCTGCCAATCCTGCCAGCAGCTGGTTGCCTTTCAAACAGGTGTGTGTATGTTTTTGTATGCATCTGCACATACACTACTCACAAAAAGTTAGGGATATT
>JAUMHL010000029.1:0-16025 GCA_032362345.1 Sandelia bainsii | reverse complement strand
TCTTTACACAGTAGCAGTTAAATGTTTCTTGTAAATCTCAACTTAAACATTAAAATAATCAAATCAAATAGAAAACCAAAGCTTTTTACCATTACCAGGGCATTAACGTTTATCTAGTTTATTATAGAAAAACTAGTTGCCATCAGAGTTCAGAACCACCTGTGTTTCCCCTACCAACACCCTCCGCGCCACACAAACCACCCATGGTTTGTCTGCTTGTGTATTCAGAACCAGTGAGCAACAGACTTTTAACATCATAATAATAAAACTGCGTTAACGCGATAAAATAATTGTCAGGATTAATTAATGAATGCGTTAACGCGGTAATAACACATTAACATGCCCAGCCCTAAGTTTAACATTTTACTTCTACAGCTTGCAAGTGTAATTTATTGTGTGTGAATGTGACAAATTATGTCACTTACTAGTGATAGCTTTTTCTGTTTAAAAGATCAAACGGCTCAGATCAGTTGTTGCTAGTTAACATTAATTCCATGATTTAAACTCGTGAAAGGCCAACAAATCTTGCTATTGTTGATGGAGAAACAGGCTTTAACTACAACAACTATCAAATCAGTTAATCCAGATCCACTCAGGTTTGTGTAATATTCAAATTTGTTTGATCTGGATCATTTAAGTGTGACAAATATTAAAAAAATGAAAAAATCAAGAAGGGGACAAATACTTTGTGCATCTTTAGCACAAATACAGTAAACTCAGTTTTAAAAATGTGAAAAATGCTGTCACCTTTTTAGAACAACCCTTTGTATAATCAAAATTAATATTGAACATGAACTTTGCTTCACTGGCACATAGGGCAGATGAGGGAAGAGACTCTTTATTTGCTTTCCCTTAAAATACATAGGTTCCTCCACAGCTATGGGACGGGTACAAATGTCACATGTGACAAACAGTAGATCGTAGAGCTGCTGGAAACATTAGGAGCTTGAACCCTTTAAGTCCAGCATCGTGCAGATGTGCTGTGATTCTTCTCTTCTCTCAGGGCTGAAAAGCTATGGAACAGTCACTGAGCCACTGGTTGTCCTGCATGTTGGAGCTGTGGAAAAGTTGTTTCACTCTAATTACAGCAATTCTTTCCAGAAATAGTGTCCTGGTTCTTCAGCATAGCACAGTGAGACTGCACTGTGAATTAGTTTGTATTAACATTTATATCGTGTTTGTACTGTCATAATTTATTGTGCCCATAGCTGAGCTTTGTTCCCACCTCCTTTGACAGATATGAGGTGCTATTTGCCCCCCAGCCTCCCGCTGCTAACTGCCAGTTCCTGTCCAGTGTGGAGTTAACTCTACAGCACCAGGTTGCTGATGCCAATGAACGTGTGATGCACCAGGCGGAGAGACTGAAGGCTGAGGGCACAACTGCAGCTGCCTGCGAGGAGCAGCTGCAGGAGATTGAGCACTGCATTACAGTCTTCCTTCGGGAGAACGGGGAACCGGGCTCCCTTAGCCTGGCTGGAATAATCACTTCTGCCCTCTGCACCCTCTGCAGGTTTGTCACATCTCTGAGTCCATGTTATGCTGTGGTACAAAGCTATTCTGATTTAACATGTATTAGCTGCTGTGAAACCATTATGCCACTAGTAGATTTGGTTCAATTCAATTAGACGGAACCTGGTGATGGAGGGGGCAGCGGCGAGTGCTGGGGAGCAGCTTGTAGACCTCACATCTCGGGATGGGGCTTGGTTTTTAGAGGAGCTCTGCAGTATGATTGGAAATGTCAGTGCCCTGGCAACACTGTTGCAACGCTGTCCACTCCTGCCCCATGATCTGGAGCTACCTGCACCTTCAGCTATCACTGAGGCGGTATACCTGGCCAATGCTGTGTACACCTGTTTGCAGGTAGGTGCACCCCCAAAATACTTTGAAATCAGCCAGTTACTAGAAAGCCATTCTCTGGATGGATAGCTTAAGCTTTGTGCCATTCTGACATAACTGTGTGCCTCCTTTGTCATTGTAGGAACTGAATTCCAACTTCCGTCAGATCATCTTTCCAGAAGCTCTGCGCTGTATGATTAAAGGAGAGCCCACCCTTGAATCCATGTTGGTAGAACTGGAGCAGCTGGTGGAGCAGAGCTCTGATGGTCTAGGCCTGCAAGGCTTGGCAGACAGTCTGCAGGCCACCACAGGCTTGGACCACGATGGGCACAGCCACTGCCTCCACATCACCAGGTAAGTTGTTGCTTGGCTCTGAATTGTCTTGTATTTTTAACAAATAGACACAGGCACTGTTTTGAATGAACTTATTGCACCTGCAGCATTTCTGATGTATGACCATTTTTGTGCTCAGAATGCTGCATTCTCAGTACTCTGAGCTGATCCAGCCTCGCAGCATTGATGGAACAGGACAGGACACACCCAAGATGTCTGCGGGACAAATGTTGCTAGTGGCCTTTGATGGCATGTTCACCCAGCTAGAGACTGCCTTTGGGCAGTTCACTGAGAAGGTAGCATGTTTTCCTTGCAGTTTAATGGATGTAATGATAGGCTGTTAATGGCATACAGTATGTTCTTCCCTGTGTCAGGTCTATTAATATTTATTTTGTGTGATCTTTAGTGGCAAGAAAACCTAGGTAAATTATTTGCAATTTCCTGGTTTTCTGCATAAAATGGTTCTGAAATGTGATCTAATCTCCACCAAAGTCACATACACAGTCGGGTTCATAAATAACGGAATGATTTGGGCTTTTTTTTTGTCTGTACATCACCACTTTCAATCTGAAATGAAACCAGATCTGAGCTAAGTCAAGACTTTCAGAAATAAATAGAGGCTTCACTACAAGATGCAAAACATCGGTAATGCTCAAGAACTGGAAAACCAGATTAGACTTCCCCAGAAGAAAAGGGAAAAATGCCTGGCCACTTCTGGAATAAGATTCTTTGTACTGATGTAACCAAGATTAGCTTGTACCAGAATGACAGGAAGAGGAAAGGAATAGCTCATGTTTAAAAAGCATGTTTAAAAGCATACTACATCATGTGTCAAACATGGTGGAGGCAGTGTTATGACATGAGCATGTATCACTACCAATGGAACTGAGTTACTGGTGTTATTGATGACCTCACTGGTGATAAAAGTAGCAGTATGGATTCTGAAGTACTGTACTCTGCTCAGATTCAGCCCAAAGCTGCAAAACAGAGGGCAGTGCAACATATTGTAGATAAATAATGACCCAGAACAAAGAGCAAAAGCTACCTAAGAGTTTCTCAATGCAAAGAAATGGTGTATTCTTCATTAGCTGATCTCAGCCCAATAGAGCAGCTTTTTACTTAAGACAGGCAGCCATTGACTGCAAAGGAATTTAATTCAAGTGTTAAAGGTCCTGTGGCTGCTAGTGAATAGCACACAGACACAGGCTATTTTACTTTTTTAGGTCTAAACCACACCTCTATTCTTGTTTCATTGATTAGAATTGACTTGAATTAGTTCACCTACTTTTTCTTGCCACTGCATATTTAGATTTTATGACCTTGAATTCAGTCTATATTTCTATGTATGCAAATTGCCATTTAACACCTGCTGCCAGTGTTATTAGCACAGCCTCATCTAGTTCTACTATGAATCTTTTCAAAGACTTTAGACCTAACGGATTCTGTGAAATTAGATTTTTACACACTACCAATTGTCTATTTGCATCTGAGCTTGGTACAGTGTTGTGGGAGTGAGCCATACTGCAGATGCAGGGTGGGTGTGGTCTTAAATACTAGCTAACAAACTCTAGCACAGGGGGAGACATTAGTACACTAAGCCACCAGTCAGCATCATTTCTCTCAGTATCTTTTCCTGGATGAATAAATGTTATTTACAGTTACCAGTATACAAAGACCAATTTTTGTGTTGCCTAATTTTTCTCTGCTCCTCATTATCTTTAGCTCAGTTCTCTTGAGGTGCCACCAGCCTGGAGGAAGGTGGACGTTTTGAGGGAGGCGCGGGCCACACAGCTCCACTTCTTTGACAGCCTGACTCAGCGGCAGCCGATGGAAGAGGTCTTCTTCCTCAAGAGACTGCAAACAGTCAGAGATTTCTTCAGGCTGTGTTCGTCCTTTGCTCAGACTCTGTCTGGTAGGAGCTCTTCATGGCCACATACTGTAAAACCTAATGACTCAGGATGAAGCACAGGTTTTTTCAGACATGTTACAACCACCCACCCACTGTAATTGACTGATCGCCAGCTAAACTTTAGCTTCTCTGTCTCCACTGTTGCCTAGTGCTTGCTCAAGGAGGATTTGTTTTGTTTTTTATGTAATTCTTACATAACCTTACATTGTAATGTCTTGAGGTGATTTTTGTATCTAATACTTTATATCTAATTCTCCTTTTGCTATAATGTTGATCACTATTTTGTGCAATTTGAAACCAAATTAAACTTTACAGGTAGCACACATAGACCCTTTAACTATGTATGCGTGTTGCCTAGGCAGAGAAAATGGAGCTGATCACCTTTTCAACCTGCAAGCATGTGACAAATCTTGTATGTCCAGGTACGTGTCCCCCAGCTGAGGACCTGTTACCTACAAATGGACCAGTGGGTTTGGGAAAGCCGCTGTACCGGCGGCCCAGTGCAGCAGGGACAGGAGTGGCAGTGGTCAGTGAAGAACAGATGACTCGACCCATCAAGGCCTTCACGGCGGAGTTTGTTCGGCAGATGGTCATGGGTCTGCCCAGCCAAGCCCTGGGTCTGGCCCTCTGCAGCACCCTGTCCGCCCTGGGGCTGGACGTTGTTGCTCAGGTGGAGGCTAAAGACTTTGGGGCAGAGAGCAAGGTATGATGGTTCTGTGTTTGTGTTGGCGCATCCCAACCACCATGCAACACAAGCCCTGAGATCCCAGTTTACAACTTTTGTTATTTACACTAAACTCAGCTGCTGGTATCACATGTTAGAGACATGTTGTTAAATGTGACGTATAACACACATCAGAAATACATGACATATGGAACCAGCCAGCTGGTTACAGCATGTGCCATGTAACTGCAGTATCCCAGGTTTGAGTCCAACTGGGGTACTGTGCTACATGTGATACCCCTTCTTCTACTTGTAATGCAGACATAAAGGAGGGTCAATGTTGACCTCCCATCCTGAGATTGTAGTTTTTTGCTTTTTTATTTTTACGAAACAGTGTGGCAGAAAATGTCACTATAATCCTGCCTCGAATGGGCCTGCCAACAACAGAAAGACTGCATGTGCCTCCATAAATTATAACAAAACCAAAAATGATCCAGTATGCACCATCGGTCATTCTTGCTAGTACTCATAGACTCTTAAACTGTTTCAGTATTCACTACAAATCAGTGCATATTTGATCAGTACACTAAACAACTGTCTTTGCTGGGTCTGAAGGTGTCTCTGGATGACCTTTGTAAGAAGGCAGTGGAGCAGAGTCTGGCATCGGGCCGTGTCTCCCAGCTGCTGCTGAACAGAGCCACGGTCCTGGCCTCCTCCTACGACACAGCCTGGAAGAAAGTGGACTTGTTGAGGAGGTTGGATGCCAACCTGGAGGCTGCCAAAGCCAGCCTGCAGCGGAGCCAGCTGCACATCGCCATGTTCCAGGTACACACTGAGGAGTGTGGCTGTGTGCGGATGCTTATGATGAATTTCATGCATGTTCTGTTTAAAAACTCTGATAACAAAGTGTAAAGCCAACATGAAAAATATCGCTTGCTTGTAGTACTGACTGGATTATTAGGCTCTTTTTGTATCTAGCAACATGGATGGCCAGCACTGGCTTTCCACTGGTCATGCCTACAACAGTTTTGATTCAAATGTTATAATACATGATCAGAACCCAGAAAATATTCACACTTCAGTCTATTTAAGTACCACTTGAAAACAAAGTACTTTTGTTCATTTTGAATGTCACTGGGTCCGTCATGCGAAATACAACATGATACATTTGAGAGCTACAGTCACACTGAGAGATGTGTAATAAAGGGCCAATAGAAAGAAAGTTGTGAGTGCTAGCTCTTCTAGATATGACACCGTGTGTTTTTGTGTGTTCACTTCCAGTGGCAGCATGAGGATGTTCTGAGCCCCAATAATCAGCCTCTAAGTGTCAGCATTCCTCCTCGCTCCGTTATCCTCAGCAACATGAAGAAGAAGCTGTACAAGCTGAGCCAAGATGAGGCAGCTATCGTCGCCATTCAGGTCAGTAACCACACCACACATTACAGAGATGATGCCAAGCTGGAGTTTTTGGACTCTTTAATTACTCTCATGCAAAGGAGCTTTCCTGAATGAATAAATAAAGATGAATTAACTTTTGGACCTTAAAGTTCTGATTTGACTAAAACTGACATGGTGTCCTCAGGAGAAGCTGGCATCGCTGGAGGCTAGTATAGAGCAACGTCTAAAGTGGGCTGGTGGGGCCAACCCAGCGCTGGCCCCCGTCTTGCAAGACTTTGAGATGACCATCCGGGAGAGACGTGCCGTGGTGGCCAGAGAGAACCAGCGTACCAACCAGGTAACACCACGATGCTCATGATTATCCCAGTAACCATGGGATAAACATGACCTAGACGACTGAGAATCTTCAGACAAATTCATGATCAACCACAGCATTTTTTTTCCCCAGGTCACCTTCTTGTGCTCTACCATCCTGAACTTCGAAGGCCTTCGGACCCGATCCCCCGAGGCCCTCAGCATGGATGCAGCACTGTTTGAGCTGCTAAAGCGCTGCCAGCAAACCTGTTCCTATGCTGCCCAGTTTAGCAGTACTGTGTCTCCACTGGAGCTCCAGCTACTGCACAGGCTGGTGAGTCTGACCTCTGACCTCTACACAGTCCAAATGATGAGCTGCAATCAAATGCATTACAAGTTTAGTCACAGAGGGAAGGGGCCAGCAGGGAAGAACAAGGGGTCTGTGTAGTTAAGTGAGAGAGTGGAGTGCAAACACAAGTTTGTTACAGGCCAAAGAAGTGGCACCACAAGGGCTAATTAAAGAAAAAACTGCCCCAAAGCAGGTCCAATATTCCACAGGTACTATTAATCTATTTGTTAATCATTTCAGAGTCCACTGCTGGATCTGCCAATAGGCAGTCCTGATTGGCTGAGCTGTGCCCAGAGGCAGCTGGAGGAGGAGCTGAGCGCTGAGCGGAGGACTCAGGAGGAGAGAGAGCAGCAGCTGGATTCATGTGGAGAGACACTGCAGCTCTTGGTCGACTCAATCAAAACCATTCTGTCCAACCACAACCGCCAGCTGGCCGACGTCAAGCACCTGCTGAGAGCCATGGCTAAGGTATGCTACCTGACTACTTCATATATGCACATGATTTTTAAAAGTGTGTTTTTATTCAGTTTTTAAAGTCATCCATTCTTAACTCTGTCATACAGGACGAGGAGGCGGCGTTGGCAGATGGTGAAGAGGTGACCTACGAGGGCAGCGTGCGTCACTTCCTGTTGGAGTACAAAGCGTGGCAGGACAACATCCAGCTTGTCTTATTCACTGTGGTGCAGACCAGCGGGCAGCCTCGCAGCCAGGAGCAGCTTGAACTTCTGGAGGAGATTCCTGCTACTCTGAAGGAGCTGCACTCCCAGAGCCAAAGGTATTTTCACTCATACATATGCACTGTCACACACACTTTTCAGTTCCCTGCATCAATCCTGTATTAACCATGTGTGTGCATCACTGCAGTGTATACAATGGCCTGGTGGGCTTTGCCTCCCCACTGGTGACAGACAGAGACAGTGAATGTGCCAGTCCTGTTTCTGCAGCACAGACGAGCTTTGCAGCAGGTAAGGACTTAAAAGAATATACTCTCCCCCACCCCACTCTGTCCCTCTGTGTTTTTCAAAGGTGTCTGAAGACACTTAGGCTTACAACAGCAGCCATTTGCAGTAGTATTCAAGGTCAGACATGAAGTACAGATCCTGTAGATTTTATGCTTTTCACCTGTCCAACACTAATCTGAGCCTGTTGACTGTCTTCTCATCCTACCATGTGATATGTGGCATGACGCCAGCTGTTAGATGCAGTGGGGTGAAGACACAGCCGGACTCAATGTCGCAGAATGCACGCAAGGCTCTGCCGCGTAACTTGGGAACCCCCACTGATACCCCACCCAGTACCCTGCTGATGAACAGCAAAGGCCTCAACCCCAGTCCCAAGAGGGCCGTACGAGACCCCAAAACAGGAAGAGGTACTGTTCTTGACCGTCTGTACAATAACTGCTCACTGCTCTATGATTACACATACAAATACTACAAAGAAATGTCCTGACGTCTTTCCTCCTGAACCTGCTGCTCTGTGTTGCAGCTGTCCAGGAGAGGAACTCCTACGCAGTCAGTGTGTGGAAGAGAGTGAAAGCCAAGCTGGAGGGCAGAGACATCGATCCCAACAGGAGGATGAGCGTCACGGAGCAGGTAAAACTCGAATGAGGAGCAGCAGCATCAGCACTGTACAGAAGCATGAACATGACTCCAGTGAAATGGAGCTATCACCTGACGCTGCTGGTTGATGAAATCTGGATAAATGATGGGGAGCACTGAACTCAACATATTTCCTGCTGTTTT
The DNA here is from genome assembly GCA_032362345.1 of Sandelia bainsii. Classification (NCBI taxonomy): domain Eukaryota; kingdom Metazoa; phylum Chordata; class Actinopteri; order Anabantiformes; family Anabantidae; genus Sandelia; species Sandelia bainsii. The sequence goes on along the minus strand of JAUMHL010000029.1, from coordinate 7,500 downwards.
ATTGCAGGTGGATTTTGTCATCAAGGAGGCCACCAACCTGGACAACCTGGCCCAGCTGTATGAAGGCTGGACTGCCTGGGTGTGAACGCTATGCTGCTTCATGTCTTTGGTCCAGCGAAGGCTTGGAGATCCACCAGAGTCCAGCAGGTCTGGGGTGTCAGAACAGCAGCACCGGGCCACACTGGGGAGAGGAAATGGGAAGCGGATGCTTAGTCCGCCCTCCCAAACTCCTGGGCACCCAAACTGGGGCAGCGACCTCGTAGCTCTGCTGCAACCACACTCCCCCAACTATCGGCGATCAGGCTAACAATGCTTAGTGGGCCTGCAGTCCCACTTCCTTTCCGGGGTTTGACCGGGCAAAGCAGCGCCGAATGGGGGAGAGGGGGGAGGGACAGGCCTCCTCACCCTCAACTTGGAGATACCTTCCCCCCTCACCTGCATAGCTCACTATCAATGTCCACCACAATCAAAGTCCACCTTGAGGGCAGGATGAAGCAGGAAGTGAGCTGGTTTCCTCTGAAGCACCCAGCTGACGCGCTGTGGGCGGGACTTCACCGGGGCTAAAGCTCAGATGGGCCCACACTTGTTTTTCTCTAACCTTTTCCTCCATGGCGTTGTGATTCTGATTGGCCAGTGGGTGACAGCTCAGGCGGGAATGATGAGAACATAGCTTCAGTAAAGACAGTGGAAAACAATTGAACTGTACTTTGATTGATGAACAGTGACTTTGTCTCTGATGTTTGATCAGAATAATATTTCACAGAATAAAAGATGGAGTTGTTTTCACTGAAGGGTTCTTTGTATTTTTGTGGATAAACCTGCAGCAGTTTGGACGGCTCGTGCGTGTGAGCTTAGAACGGACACATAAGGTGAAGTCACGACGGTTCTTTACCTTCACTGTGCATCTTTAGTGTGTGTTGTGCTTTGTAACTATCCTCAGTCCTTCTTTTGACACAGCAGTAGGAGACTTCTTTGACTTGCCTGTCACAAGCTGTTGCTCGCCTCATTCATATTCACTCCCCAACCTAATGCTTGCTTTTTATTAATCTTGACCTTCTAGTTTTACATTTTTAGTGGGAGAAGTTTTGTTTTTGGTGATGGTGCAAAATGTTAATTCTTAAAGCTTTTATTGGATTTTGTTGATGCCAAATAAACATAGACGTGACAAGTGTTGTTCTTTATTGAACAGTGACAATATTCACATCACTGAACCAGAAAACCCACCAACAGTAACTGATAGTTAAAGCCTCCTGCTTCTATCATTAACTCAGTTGTTACTATTATCATCACTTCAACTTTCAAGGTTTTCGAAGTTTGTAAAACATTGTTCTACTTTAAATGAAGCTGGAACCAAACGGTAACTTTTCTTTCTCAGACTGTTTCAGCTGTAGGATTTTACACTTTTTTGCAGTGTTTCACCAGGACATAGTTCACAAATGTAAACTAGCTTTGTGGTTGTCGGCCTCTGTAAAACCAGTCAGTTTGTAGTTTTCATATAAGTCTGTCATAAAAACAAAAACTCAATGTTGGACTGACAGAAGCCAATAAATATACGAGCCATTTCTCTGACATGGGGCGGCATGATAGCTCAGTGGGTAGAGCAGTCGTCTCCCAACCCAAGGGTGAGTGGTTTGATTCTCAGTCCCAGCAAGCTATATGTCGAGGTGTCCTTGGACAAGACACTGAAACCCCGTAGTAGCGCTGACACAGGTCTAGCAGCTGTCCAAACAACAATTTCCCCAAGGGGATCAATAAAGTATTCATTATTATTATTATGAACAGATGAGATTAGCAATAGTCTCCACTTTGACACAACTGGAAGCTCACACAGTGTGTGTGTGGACAACTGTCTCTTGTCTTGACTTAGTACATCAGAGCTGTTAGCAGATTGATTCAAAGTCCACACCACACGCAGCAACCTGTAACCTCACCAAGCAGCCTCTGTACACACAGGATATTAATGTCCAGGTTGCTGTCTTAGTGTCCACAGTCTCTGGCTTTGTTCTGGCCTTCATTACATGTCTTTATCTTGTATAAACTCAGCAGACACGCACACACACACCTTGTATGACGAAGTAGAGGCTCTGGACTCATGAAGCCTTCAGCATGTTAATGATTACAGCAGCTCTGCTTATCATCAGACCCCCACCATCACCACCTCACTGTCGCACACGCAGCCTCTGATCCACTGAGTGTTTTTGGTGTCGGACAGGACAGCGATGTCGGGGCAACGCGTGTGTCTATCAGATTTTGAGGAGGAAGCCAGGAAAGTTCTTCCTAAAGCTGTGTATGACTACTACCGCTCAGGAGCTGATGAGCAAAACACACTGGCTGACAATATGGCTGCCTTCAACAGGTACAACACACACACACACACACAGATCATTTACACTGAGAAGCTCTGTTGGACACTAAAGCTGCAAAGAGCATCAAACACAAGCCTGTGATACTGTAACGTGTGTGATCTGCAAATGTTTTCTTTCAGCTTTTAAACGTGGGAACATGCAGGTTTGTATGTGGTTGTGTGTTCTGTTGTCATATTGCTGTCATTGCTAATCTTTAGTTTAAGTTTATTTGCCCTTGTTCTTAACGTATAGATGTGTGTGTATAAAGGTATGTGTGAACACATGTAGTGATGTCAGGGCAGTGTGTATATCTTCTTCCAGAAGCTGCACATAACTACGACCACTTGGGAGCTGATGAACACACAGTTTTTTTCAGCAATTCCACATTGATTTAACATGTCAACTATACGACACTGTGTAACTGTGTAATAAGTCCCATTGTCTGTGTTCACTGTGGTGCACAGTGAGATGACATGTTTGATTAAACTTTTAATACAGCATGTCGTAGATGAGCTCCAGCTGTTCCAGCAGTGGTTCAGCAAACAAACCGTGTCGGTGTTTGTACACTGATCCAAATGATAAAGTCTCATGTGACCAGAGTTAAAGCCAAACCAGACTCTGCTCGCAAAGTGTCACTGCTCAGCAGATACACACACGTACAGCATTGATTAGCAGCTCATAGGAGGTTACGTGTCTGTGTCATATGTGTGATATTCAGGTTACTCTTATTGTACCTGTGTTGGCAGTAACTTAAAGATGTCTTTGTCCTCCATGAAAACATACAAGTTTACTAATACAAAGTAATAAGTGATATATTATTCACCTATTTCATCCATCTTTCTATTTTCTTGTTCTTGTGTTGATGTGGATCTTTTCTGGTTGTCGGTCTTTGCTTTCTTTCTTTTTTTTTGAAACTTGAATAAATGCCCTGCACTTAGCTAGTGCCCCCTCCTTGAATTCCTTTTTGTGTGTGTAAATAAAAATCATAGTGGATCAAATGCAACCACAGATCAACAACATCTTTTTTTCACTGTGCTTTTATTTATTTAACAAAAATGGACAAAACATGGGGGGAGTAATAGACATATGTGGTATTTAGCAACAATGTTCTGATCACTACCTGGTTATGTAAAATAGACCTGCTCATGTTAGTAACCTAGTAAAGTACAGCACAATTTCAATGAAACTACATTCAGTTAGTGCAAAATAAACGTCCATTTAAATGTCAGTATAATTACCAGGAACTTTATTACAACACTTATAATGAGCTTGTAAAACAAGTTAATAGAATTACCTGGAAAACTGTGCACCATCAAGACAATATTTCATCCAGTTACTGTGAAAGGAAATCTGATTTATTTTTTTTCTGAGAAAACATGCAAATTTAAAAACTGAACATAGTAATTATTTAAGGTAAATTTCCAACTTCATTGCATGTTCATATTAGCAACTGGTTGCAATTTAATGTAAAGTTTGGAACAATTTAACTCTCTTGGATCATTACTGTACACCTTTTATTGATGGTGCCAAATCCCATACAACTAACTCACCAAGTGAAATTCTCCAGGACATTTGTGACGTGGACTGTTGTAATGCTGTCCAATGTGCCCGCAGGTGGTATCTTGTCCCTCGCGTGTTGAGGGACGTGTCCACAGTGGATCTGTCTGTGTCTGTGCTGGGACAGAAGCTCAGCATGCCTCTGTGTGTTGCAGCAACCGCAATGCAGAGAATGGCTCACCCTGATGGAGAGACGGCTACAGCAAGAGGTACACACACACACACACACACACATAAGATATACCGAATGGAATTTTAGGATCCCATCTGATCCACAGTTATCCCTGAATATGATTTGAGTGATGATATGAGACAGTCACTTACCTCTGCCTAATGCATCAGCTGGTCTAAACAGGAATGTTTGCGCAACTTGTTGAGACGTTTGATTTAACGATACCATCAACCAAAAACAAAGAAAAAAAAGGTAACTGATCAGAATTGAATTGACAGTTTCATTCTGATACATCTGAGTTCATGGGGCTATGGGACAAAGGTCTTAAAATCTATGCCTGAGCCAGTTAACACCTGTACTATTTTGTGTCTACCCAGCTTGCTGAGCAGTGGGAACAGGGATGATGTTGAGCTCCTGGGCCACCTCTACCATAGAGGAAGTGGCAGGCAGTGGGGGGGTCCTGTGGATGCAGCTTTACATCTATAAAGACAGAGAGCTGACACTATCACTGGTACGCCGTGCCGAGGAGATGGGCTATAAGGCTATCTTTGTTACTGTGGATACACCATATCTGGGGAGGAGATGGGATGACATGCGCAACCACTTTAAACTGCCCCCACATCTGAGGTGGGAACCATACACAACAGCAGGGGAACTTTTCAATTCTACCATGGAAACTACACACTAACTCTTCACTGTGTGTTTGTGTGTGTGTGTGTGTGTGTGTCTGTATCTGTGTGTCCAGCATGTCTAACTTCTCTACAGCCTCCCTGGCATTCTCAGAGGAAAACTACGGCGACGACAGTGGACTGGCTGTTTATGTTGCAAAAGCAATAGACCCCACTATCTGCTGGGACGACATCACCTGGCTGAAAAAACATACACACCTGCCTGTGATTGTGAAAGGAGTATTGAATGGTATACACACACACACATTTGTCCAGTTATGGACATACGTAACAATGAGGTATTTTCAGTTAAAACTGAACTGAATTTGCTTTTACAGCCCAAACGAGGGCTGTTAGTAAAGTCAGTGATTAAGGTTAGTGTTGCTCTTATTTGCCTTCCTTTAAGAAGTGCCTAAAAGTTTAGAAGTTGCATATTAACACAAATATTTGAAAAGGGACCCGTGTACTTGTAACCCACACTGTCACACAAGTCTCGCGGTGGCGATTTTTCTCTGACGTCACGCTCCGGTAGGGAACTTCATCAAAAGGATATTGTATTGTTGTGTTACAGGTTGAAAGTTCTATAAACGTAGGGAATCTTTGTCTAACGGGAACAGTAGCTAATCAGTGATCAAATATGTTGTTTCACATTAAAATGTGGCGTGGTGTCTGTTATAGATTCCTTTCAGGAATCATTTAATACTCAAATTAGACTATTAAGTTACAGATTCCTTTCAGATTGCTAAAAAAAACATGCACAGATGTTTCACCTCTGACACTTTAAATATCTGAATCAAAATGTCTGCCTATTGACTGATTGTTGATTAAACTATAAATGAAAACAATCTTACATGATAACTGTTTCATTATAAATTTGTAATTTTAATCATGTGAAATATTTGAGCCGTATGGAGGTTAAACCGTAAACACATAATCTCTTCTGTAGTGTCTTTACAACAATAGAGTACAATCAACACTTATTGGAGAGTGAATACAAAATATCATTTTATATATTCTGCGTCCGACCTCACAAGATGTGAGTATTTTTTGATTTCCTGCACAAACAATTCAATTTTCAATTCAATATATATAGCACCAAACCACAACAAAAGGCATCTCAAGGTACAGACTGTAAGGTTTAAGATCTTACTGAATATAACTATTTATAAAATTATATGGCAGCTTGATTCCTGGTAGAAAAGTTAAAAACTGTCCATCTTCATTGCATCTTCTTGTCTCTGCCCCCCACTGCCTGCTCTCGTCTGTTTTCCAGTTCATCTCGAATGAGCTTACTACCTCTCCCGTGTCACAGAAACATGCAGTAGTCCACAACACAGGATGTTCTTCCTGTATTTACTTTTGTTGTTCCCGCAGCAGACACATCTGACCAATAAGCAGAGAGTAAGTTCTTGCAGAGTTTGAAGTGAAGGTACACTTGGTACATTTTTCTCTGTTTGAAAATAAACCGAACCAAGCGAGAAATGCTTTAAAAACTCATCACTTAATTCAAACCAGAGCAAACATATTAAGGTACCTGACTCTGTGTGTGTGTGTGTGTGTGTTTGTGTTTTTGTGTGTCTGTCTGTGTGTCATCAGGTGAGGATGCTGTCCAGGCTGTGAACTATGGTGTGGATGGCATCTTAGTGTCCAATCACGGAGCTCGACAACTGGACGGAGTTCCAGCCACGGTCTGTAAATATATATATGTGCGTGTGTGTGTGTGTGTGTGTGTATGTATGTATGACTACTTGATAAAATATAGGAGAGTGTCATCCATGTCTGACATTATTTCAGAAAGTTCACAAGAGCGACTCGCTGTGCATATGTTTTCCCCCTCGTCCCACACTGGACTTCTCCTTGGCTCCCCAGCTGTGCCCTGAATTCACTGCTGGTTTCTGTTCATTGGTGCTAAGCAGATAGTTAATGACACAGAAACAAAACCAGTGTTTCTGGTGATAGTGATCATTCAATGCCCATCACCTTCTTAACAAAATAGCTACACTCACATCAGTGTTTAGCGTGGTATGCAGTATTGCAGTATTTTTAACCCTGCACTTTGCTCTGTACTTTTTCATGCTCTGGCATTTGTAATGTTTACCAGGATCAGGAAGAATTTTTAAAACAACTTTATAAAAGTTTCACAAATGAGTCTAAGCAAAGTTCCAGACTAAAATGGCTGTTTGTAGCTCAAATTAGTTGCAGTTTAAGCCTGTTTTTGATTAGGCTAAACTGACTGCAAGAGGGAGGATAGGAGCTACTCTAGGACTAAATTGAAGTGGAAATGATTCCTTCAAAGAGGCAGGTTTAACCTCTGCTTAGTTTTGTCTGTGGGGGAGGAGCATGGACGATATATTTAAATATCACTATGGCAAGGGGGGGATCCAGGACAACAGGTCAGGGCGAGATATCATTATCCCCACACTCCGGGATTGGGTACCAAGCCCCAAGAACAACAAGCCCTTGTAAACTGAATACAAGTGCAGCTGACCTGAGAGATAAGATTGTTGCTAAGCTGGAAACCTGGAGCCTCTGCGGTCAATTACCAAGACAAATGAAGTGAAGTCTACTCGAAAATGTGAATGAAGCACTATGAACAACCTCTGCTGCAACCATCACAGAGACCAGTGTTGTGGAAATGTTCCTATAATGAAGAACAGTGGAACTTTGGAGCTTTGTTGTGTGCAGGCGTGAGCCTTGCAGCAGGCTGTTTCGCAGTCTCTCTCTTTGTGATGTCTTTTCTTAAACTTTTAAACTTTCT
>JAUMHL010000028.1:25591243-25602423 GCA_032362345.1 Sandelia bainsii | reverse complement strand
GCCTGGTTCTGCTGGAGGTTTCTTCCGTTAAAGGGAGTTTTTCCTCTCCACTGTTGCCTAGTGCTTGCTCAAGTGGTTTGTTGGATTTTCTACAATATTCTGTATATATCTATATAATATGTTAGGTCTTAAACCTTACACTGTAAAGTGCCTTGAAATTACTTATGTTGTGATTTGGTGCTATACAAATAAAGTTGAATTGAATTGAATTGAATTGAATTGAATTGAATTGAATTGCTGTAATTCTATAAAATATAAAGTCTTCATAAACACAAATCATAGACAGTTGATATTTCATGGACACTCTGATGGACATTTCTCATGTTATTTGCTGGTTGATACCAACAACTTCTCCCAATGCTTGGATACAAATAATCTAAGTAAAACAGAACAAGCTGAACAAAGAATAATATATACAAGAATATCAGAATAAGAAGAAAAAAACAACAACACCTACCTGGAGGTCTTCAAAAGAGACCCTCCACTGATTAGCTGGATCTTTGGATGAACATGGGACGAGCAGGGGCCAACGGAAGCTGGTGACGGACTCGCAGCGGTACGAGTACTCAGCAGGGGCGTAAATGTTTCTGCTACCGTTAAAAGTTGCTTTTGTCCCGTCGTACTCCAGCTCCACTGCATCAAGTGTGAACCAGCGGCGGGCGGATACTTTGTAGTAACGCTGGCTCATAGCAAACCTGGACACGCACAATCAGAAAGTTTATGTGAATAAAGAAAGAAAAGGAGAAGGTGACATATTTCTGCTCAGTTCTTAACTGAAACAGAACTAAGGTGTGGACAAAAAGACGTACACCTGAGTGTACAGACTTACATCAGTTTAAAGCTGAGGTGGCCGAGGACATTCTCATAATTAAGAACCAATCTGCAAAGAAAACATTTCATTCATATTCAAGACTCAAGAATTTTAAACCACTGACACCAGCTGTGTTGTTGAAATAACATTTGCTGCAGCTGACAAATATTTTCATTACTGCCTGTGTCTGCTGATTACTTTCTGACTCCTGCTTTCCTGATTTCCATCAATCCAACTAATCTCTTAGTGGATTTGAACCTAGGATGTTATGCTGTGAACAGACAGATCTAACCACTGTGCTCCTCTTTTATTTCACTCACAAAATGACAAATACAGTTAAAAGTACAACTATATCATTCAAATAAGAAGGTCATAAAACATATTAAACATGTGACAGTGTTTTTTGGTCTTTTTTTTTTTACAAACTTCTAGGTGTAGATGCGTAGACATTCTAAAAAAAATCTAAAAGAATATATACCAATCTCATCATATGGCTGTTCAGGCATTACATTGGTAACAATGACAGATGTGATTCAAAAAGGCTTCAGTCTAATAATCAGTGCTAATACATTCTGAAGATGCTCCTTCACCTTTTAGGTAAATTACAGAGATGATCTTACTTTGCTTTGGTTTTGTCGCAGCTTGAGCCATGGAGTTTTGGGCTGACCCCCTCCCCAAAGGTGGACTTGGTCAGGTCATAGTCTTCCCAGCGACCGCTCCGAAGGATGCTCACTGACAGGCCTTTTGCCCACAAGAGGATACAGGTGTTTTCCCCCTCCTGTAAAAAGACAAAACAGAAGCAGGAGGGAGAGATGGGAGGTCAGGAAATGAAGGCTGGATATAATCTATAGCTCTTTCTCATTAGCAACACACCACATGAAATAACAAGGTTCTCACTAACAGAAGGAAACAGCACATTTGTTGGGAATTAATTTCAGTGGTGGACTAATCCACATTATGTGCTCTTGTGAGTATTTGAAGCAGCAGAATGTTGAATGTGTATGTTCATGGTGATGCAGGTACGTGTGACCCGGTGCAACAGTGTGGCTCAAAAACTGAGCTCTATGCTACAGAAGAAGAAAATGTATCAGGCTCACACACAATACTTGTTAATACATCTCCTCATTGTGGGTTAGAGTCTTTTCATGTGATTTGCTGAGAGGCAAGAGAAAAGGAATCAAATGCAATGTAACCGAGTCATCCCACCTTAAACTCCACTGGGGGGGAGACACCAGCCTTCTCCTTGATTTTATGCTGCCTCTCCCTTTCTCTCTCCCTCTCTCTGTATCCACTTCTGGCCTGCAGGAGAGAACGTCCTCCGCCCAGGCCCGCTTCCACAGAGAGAGATGCTGCTTCCTGTATTTAGACAGATGCACAGGGACAGTCACTTCAATCTGAAAACATGAATTTAACCTGCTTTACAACAAACCCTCAGTAAAGACTGTAAAATTCACACATGAACACAGTGATACATTTACTAACCCTGGAGGGCTGCAGAGCTGTGTAAATGGCTGTGTATGGCACAGATTGTGTCTTCATGATGCTCAACACCTGACCAATCACCTCATCTGAAAAACAATATGAGATCTGTTGTCATGGTAAAACACAGCTAATTACCACATGGAACACGTGCAGATGTAAAAAACTGAAATAAATCAGATTAATATACATGCACAAAGACATCAGAGTATTAGGGAGAAATCCAGGCATCTTTCTTTATCCGATTATCTGATAAAGCCTATGGTTAAAGATTATGCTGTTGACATGATCACTTAATAATCTGATAACTCCAGAAATCGGATAATGATCGGATTTTTAGTGTGCATGTAAATGGGCCCACAATCACATCCTGTGTTCTTCAGTCACCAGATGTCAACCTGAACCAACAGTGCTGTCTACCACTATCATTGAAACTCCACATGAGGGAATATCCTCTGAAGAAGAGTTGAGAGATTTTTTAAGAATAGACTGCAAAGTTCTCTAAAGCCATCCTGGTGTTTTGTGGTGTCCCAACACATAATGATCCTTTCTGCTGTATTTTCCTCTCAGTCACCCATCTATTCATGTACAGTACAACACACAGGGTCTTTAAGAACTCATAATAATAATAATAATAACAAGTTTTCACCCTTTATTATTATTATTATTTTTTTTAACATTGAATCACAATCATAACAATGTTGATTTAATTTGGTTTTTCTGATGCTGATCAACAGAAAATACTCTACAGTAACTGGAAGATCCAGTTACTAGTGAATCAGTATGCTGAAAACTCCATTAAAACAAAACACTCCAACAACTCAGTAAAAAGATTATTTAAAAGCAGAAGTCAGGTGATGGATACATGAAAAAGTCACTGAATCTCTCTTGGAGTCAAGTTAAATCCATCATTAAGAAATTAAAGGAATATGGCACAGGTGTAAATCTGCCTACAGCGGCCGTCCCAAAAAACTGAGTGAGCGAGCAAAAAAGGGACTAGTGGGAGAGACCACCAAGACACGTGGGACTCTTCTGACGGAGTTTCAAGCTTCAATGGCTGAGATGGGAAAGACTGTTCATACAGCAACTGTAGTTTGGGCTCTTTATCAGTCAAAGCTTTATGGTAGAGCAGCAAAGAAGAAAACAACTTTTTTTGTTCATCAAACTAGACGCTACGTTTGGTGAAAACTAAATGTAGTCACAAACACACCATCCCCACCCCACTGTGAAGCATGGTGGTGACAGCATCATACAGCAGCAGTAATCCTGGAGAAAAACCTGATGCAGCCTGTAAGAAAACTTCACCTTCTGCAGGAAGACAATAAGCCCAAGTATACAGCCAAAGATACATGCAAATGGTTTCAAAAACAACAATGCTAATGGTCAGGAGTCCAGACCTCAGTCCAATTGAGATTTTGTGGCAGAAATTGAAAAGGGCTGTTTACTCATGATCATCACGAAACCTGACAAAGCTTGAGAAATTCTTCAAAGAAAAACAGAGAAAAACTGCCATCAGTGTAAAAAAGCCAAATGAAGTCACGTGTTAAAAAATCTTAAAAGGTGAAAACTTTGAATGTGGGTGAATTATTTTTATAAGCAGCATATATCTGAGCCAAGAATGAGTTGACAACATTACAGTTTCTTTAAAACACAACATGTCTTTGATTTAATGCAATGTAATTTTATCTAAGGTGTTAGACAGGCTGAATGGCAGACTTACCGTTTCCACTCAGTATTTCTTTGGCAGACAACAGATCAGCCCTGAGAGAAGGTCGGGTATAATACATCCAGCAAGAAAAGGGGAGGGAAGAAGGAACAAGGCTAATGATTTATACAGTTAAAATCAAAGAAGTAAGAGAATTAAAAGTCATTCATTGCTGTAAACCTATGTTTAAATCACAGTCAAGTGTTGACAATAATTAAGACACATTAAGACAGTGGACGTTTGACCTTTGCACATATCAATATACAAGTCAAACCTGTACAGAAGTAAAAAAAATCATCATCACAAGGCAAACTTCTTCAGTCTGCAGATCCATAATCAAGCACTCTGCCTTTTTCCTAGTTTACAATCCTCATATATCACAGTGAAGAATCTTATTTACGCTCTCATGACATCCAACTGAGGCTGCTGTGACTGAAAGAATGTAACTGGCAGCTCAAACATCAGGTTTTAAGACAATAGAAAGAAATAATTCTGATGTCTCTGTTACTTTTTGAACATGTGAAAATATGAAATAGCCTGATTTTTATAAAGTAGTGATAAAGATTTGTGTATGAGACCAGAATTTTCTTACTACAACACCGTGGATCAATGTGAGTGAGGTTCAGGTGAATTGTTTTTCTCCAGTTATTGCTGTTAGGACGTTGTCCAAAACTGTTTATAGAGTCACGAAATAATATCTGAGATTAAGCTATTTTTAAATTGTAAATTTCTAGACTGTTGATTCCTAGGCTGTGATTTATCAGTATGTCTTAATCCTGTTAATGTGACTGCATGCACTTCAGAATTGTGCCCTGTTGAAAGTGACACATAAATGTTACTATGTACTAGCTTCTTAGACTGCATCTCATGAAAATCTCCAAAAAGCTCCCAATACTCTGACTGTGAACTTGGTTGAACCAGTGGTTACAGTCTAAAGCTGTGTTCTATAGATATTACTGTTTCTCTCTGACTGTGTCCAGTGCACATACCCAATGCCATAGGGCAGTCTGAACACCAGCAGGGCAGGTGAGGAGGCGTTGAGTCTCAGCTGGCTCAGTGTCTCAGGGTCCATGTACAGAGGCGAGGTTTCTAATTGGTCCTGCAGCTGGCCAATCACTGCATTGGAGGCAGGCCAGGACACAGCAGGTAACACCAGGGTGGAGGATGAGGACATCAGAGCACCCTGTGGTACGGGAGAGAGACATGAAAACATCTGTTAACACTCAGTGTCACACAGCTGGCTATGACTAATAACACAAATGAGAAGTTTCAGTCTCATTTATTTCCTCCAGTGTTCATGTCTCTTACCTCAAGGTTGGGAAAAACACTGTCCTGCTTGTTTCCAAAAGCTCCTCCGTACATGGTGAAGTCCTCTATGCTCATCTGTAGAGGAAAGGAGACAAGGAAAGAAAATGTCAAATAAGCTCATTACTTACCCAAAACACAGCATAAAGACAACTCAGTGTCTAATTCTTACAGGCTGGTAATACTGTACCTTTGTATTACAAAACTCTGTAACAATTCTTTTTGGCCATCCTAGTAAAGAGTTTGGATCATTTTGGATTTCATGTAGGCCTGGATCCAAATATCAGCATATGTGGATATTTGTGGATACATATCAGATATTCCTTTTTTTAACAAATAGTGAGATATCACTAATAATTTAACAGTAATTGTGCTGTTAAAATGTGGAAATGTGTTGTCTTTATCTCAGCTTGGGAGTGTCAGATAAAGTGTTTCACTGTGTTGAATGTATGAATTATACTGTGCTTGCATTTAGATCTTTACAACGGAGAGCAGAGTCTTTCATCAGGCTCTCTCTGTCTCTCATACACACACCTACACCTCTCCCACACAATGTCTGGAAGGTTCTTAGTGACCGACTCGTTAATGTGAAACACTTCAGACTGACCACAGACATGTGGTCAAGTTGGACGTGTGAGCATGAACATTATATATTAGACTGGTAAAAACTGTGTGTTTCCAAACAAGCTATTTCCCTCAGTATTAAATTTACATAATAGTGACTCTCTTTACTTCAGTCATTGTTTGAAAACAAGAAAAAACATGTCTCAGTTATGCCTTTAATTGAACCTGAACGTTTTGTACAAGAAACGTTTGTACTGGGATATAAAAGGTATATCGTGACAGAGCCAAAATATACCGGGATATGAATTTTTGGTCCATATCGCCCAGCCCTAGCTTGAAGCTGAGAATGCGGACTGATTAATCTTCCTCACACACATCAGGAGGCGTATAGAGGATAGGCTTAGTGAACAAGCTATCTGATTATGATTTATTTGTTAGGTGTTAGTAACTTAATTTGTAGATACAACAAGAAATGGCTCGTTTATGAAAATGCATGTGCTATTTTAGAATAGTTTGACTACCCGATATGGGTTAATAGACATTTTAATTACCAGTAAACAAGTTAAATCTCAGTGAATACTGAAAGCCAGTGTTCTAGTAATGTAAGCAGAAGACAAGATTTAATGTGTGTGTGTACCTTGTCCTGAAGAAATAGCACTACATTTCGTGGGCCCACATTCAGAGCTCTCTCCAGGTATGACTCCAGCTGTTGCTGCCCAACGATGTGACCTGCTGCAGGAGGAGACTGGCTGGGTAGGGAGATCCTTGAGGAGATTTCAAGCACAGGTGGAAAAAGTATTCAGATCACACTTTTAGTGCAATAGTATTTTATATTTACAGTATTATTTACCTTCTATTGTGCTGGTCTCATAATCTAAAACTCTGTATCTGATCTCATTAGAAGCCAAATTCTTTTATGGTTTTATGGTATAAAGTCAACTATTAAAAACTGATTTTAATAACTTTTAGTTATTTATTCCCTAAAAACTACTGGTCACATGTTGCAAGTGAAATAAGTAAAGCCTAGCTGCTTATAGTTAGCCAAACAATTAGCTTAACTGAACCAAGCATCAGATGTGTAACTTGGAAAAACCATCGCACCATATGATAAATCTGTTGTTCCTTATTACACAAATTTGATTTTAAATAAGGAAACATTAAATACATACACAGGGAAATAATGTCATGGTGAAAATTAAATCAAATAAACAATTAATGTTTTCCTTTTTAGATTTATATTTTATATTTTAACCTGTTTGCCATTTTGTTCATATTAAAAGACACTAAATTTCGATATTATATGTCAGTATGAGTCAGACACGTGCAGTGAAACGTAATTATAGTTTTGTGAAGAAGGTTCAAATATTTCTAACACTTTGACCGTGTTACAGCGTGATGAAAAATCATTTGGTTTTTAAAAATAGCAAGAAGAAATAGATTTGTCACTGAAATATTACAACTATTACACTATGTTGCCCTGGTATCTGCTCTCTATACTTGTGAATTATAGAATTAACCTCAACTATCATGTCTAATGGAGATCGTGCTGGTAATGCTTTTAAACTCATCTAAATATCAACCCTTGGGAAATGTGCTTAATTAAAAGTTGATTTCAGTAGATTTATATTTGAATATCACTCTATTGTCAGCCTTAAACAGAAAATATGAATGTAGTCTATTTTATATATTATACAAGGTAAACGGGTTATAGAAGAAAGAACTATCAAAAAAGGTTTTTATTAATGAAGTATGTGAGAAGCTTCGCTGTCGCTGGTTCAATTATTCTCTACATGACAGGTGAGTTCCAGCACCTGCTGTCACCACAGTGAACAGCTAGCCGCAGGAAATGTCACGTTACCTTAGTTTAATTATTAAAACGCTTAAATAAATTAAAGCCCAATGTTCGTTTCAATAAAATGTAGCAGAGGTCAGGTTACATCTTAATACCATCTAGCTAGCAGAGCTAGCGTTAACCGTTAGAAACGGGAATAAGAGCGTCAAAGCCCGTTAACCCCTGATACCGCCGCTGTGCGCACAAACAACTCAAACACCAACACTGCTCACCCCTCACTAGTCCACAGAATCAGCGGAACCTGTTCATCGCATGTCCCCGTGTTTAATACCGTTAACAAACCGAGACAAACGGCCAAAGCTGCAGAGATGCTGTTGAGGTGCAGAGCCTCCATCGACGCCATCTTCACGGTCCCTGTCAACGAGTGACGTGACGTCAGCTCACGTGACGGCCTCTCCACGCAGCGTTGGACATCAAACTGTCACTTCCGCTGAGGACTGTGGGGGACATGTCCTCATGGACGAATTATGACACAGTGGCTTCCCTTTGGTCTTTAAAGAGATCTGGACATCAGCTGTCCGGACCACAGCTGTACTGTTAGGTTTTTACCTATCAGCCATAAAATAATAATATTAATCATCATCATCATCATCACCATCCGTCCTTGTCTTCAGTAATTGGCATCATGTCTTTCGGCTGTTGTGCTTGTAGGTTTATGTGACATGACCATGTTATGGTGTGTATGGAAACATGCAACTATATTGTTATTATTTCAATATGACAAATTCTCATGATGGGGAGGAACTATCACCATATATTATTGATGATACAATAAAGCACAGGGTTAGTTCAACATGTGGCTTAAGATCGGAGGAATAGGAATTGTACCACCAACCCTGAGGGTCATAGATGCCTGCCCTAGCAACTCATCCACTGTCACCACCATATATGTTATAACACTATGTGACAGTTCAGGCTCAAATGTTTCTATCCAAACCGAACCTGAGCCTGAGAGTGTGGTGGATGAACCCGACAAACATACTGTCATACATACTTTTATGTCTAAACCCATGCTGAGCTCGAGGCTGTTTGTGTGGTTTTCTGGTCCTACTGTCCCTCTGCCCCCCCAAGAAGGAAGTGTCAGTCTCCCCTGACCATCTAACTTATGTGTTTGGTGTGGTCAGATTTTAAACTGCAATTACAAATATTTGGCCTAACTTTTTACCTACATGACTGAACCGTACCTGAATCTGAACATGGTTTCTAAGTTTCTGTGAACTCGGTCCAGTCGGGTTCGGTTTGGGCATCTACCCTCTAAACAAGGATGGCAGGATGGCAGTGTTTCAGTCAGAAACACATATGACCTTTTGAAAAGTCCAACATTTTGTTGACATTCATTTGCAGTAGGAAAGAGTGGTGATCACAATAAGGCAACACATTTGTAAAAGAACCACTAATCATTTAGCCGTGTCCTTTCCTCTCCTCTGAAAGTCATTGATCTCTGTGATCCAGTTCAGTACATCTGTGATGGGGTATCATTCAGAGTTTGAAAGAATCAGTGAAAAACATTACATTTTAATGATTCTATGAAGAAAGAAATCATCAACAGTAATAAAATGATTTGAAACTTGATTTGAATTTAGAGTTGAGGAGACAACAGGAGACATGATGATGTTATAGTCAGCTGAGCTCAAGCTACGACATGTGATAAAAGCAAAGGAGTTAAGGATGCATTCGACTGCATTCTGGATTTAGCTACAATTTAATGTGATACAAGTGAGCTGGTTAAAGAAAAACTGTCTTTATTTTCACTTCTCTTTTGATCGTCTCCTTTCCTTCACCTGCCGCCCTTATACTGTATTCGTCTGTTTCTATTTCCTGCTGCACGTTTACATCTGGAAAAGTACAAATACTGTTCTTCATTTTATTTGAGTATTTTGTATAAATTATTTAACAATCGATATTTTAAATTTACGTCTTCATTAAGGAAAAGTTACAAAAATATTTGTGTATGCATCAGTCATAGAAAGAAAAGAAACTGAAATCAGCAGACTATAAAAAAATCTGTAATGGGAATTCGCCAAGAAAATTGGAATCAGTGCATCACTAATACAAAGCCCTCAATTGTTTTTTATCCAATGCCAACATGCTTAAAAAGATAGATTCAAATAAACTATAGTTAATTATGGCTTCGTTTCAGCCACCAAAACTTCTGGTTTACATTATAACTCTAAAGATTTTCATTTTTCATAATATTTATGGTCAGTATGTTCTGCAGTAGCTAATGAATGTATTTAATATCTGTAGTTACCCTGCAGCATCGGTGGAATCACATCACTTTCTTTTCTGCTGTATTTTCAACAAAGCAGCTGCTCATCACTGACCGTCCTGGGACCTCACAATCCAACTCAGCCAACTGTTAAGTTTACTGTGAGTGATAAAACACAACTCTACGTTGGCTACGTTGACTGTAATAATTAACTCTAGAAGATATAAACAAAGCCCTATCTGGAGGTCACAACACTGACTGCTGTGAATTCAAGTCATTCATTCTTATTTTTAACTGAACTGCTTGTCCTGTTAACTGTTCACCTGAGCCTATCCTAGCAGCTGCATTTACTAAATTAAATAAAAAGCTTAAGTACAAAAGAGTTTCTGTTGTCCGTGAGTTTCTTCCACAGACTGTGGTCACAGCACAGCTCAAAATGTTGCTCAAAACATTCAGGAGCTTGTCATGACTCAGTGGAATCTCATTGTGGACATGTGGTAAAACAGTCTTGTAGTTAAGGAATTACCCTCACTTTTAGGGTCAAGGGTTTCAGTCTTGTTGGCTGTGAGGAGTGTAGCAGGCAAAACTAGGACGACAAGAACTCAGGATGTTGTCTGTATCTGCATATGGAGGGTCTCAGCCTGGGCTTTCAGGCTCCGAAACTCCACCTGGATGAAGTCAGTCAAAGTCTTTCTCATTTCCAACTGAAAGGAACCATGAAAAAAAAGGCATTGCATAAACACATCTATAATCTGCTCAACATGCACATAACTCTGTCACAAACAGTTGTGCAAACTCTGATCAACCATTAGCGGATTAATGGACTGGTTGATAAACAGAAAATTAATCAGCTATCAAAATTCCTTCCAACTAATTGTTTTTGTTATTTTTAAGGAAAACTTCTGAACAATTCTCTGCTTCCATCCTGTCAAATGTGAGGATCTGATGGTTTTCTATGTCATGTATTTACTGTACATAGCAGGTTCTGGATTGTTGGTCAGACAAAAAAAGTCTATTTAAAGACATGAACATGTTTCATCATTCTGTCTTTATTTAAAGAACTGCAACAGGCTGTGAATACAGGATAACAACACTGGCATAGGGCCTTTATCTTACACAGTGCAAACTTTTCATTTGGTGTCTTTTACTGTTGGAGCCACTAGGTGTCACTATATGTCATTGGGTCCACTCAAAGGTAGGAACCATCAGGCAGGTGGTAGGTGTTTCTTGACGGACAAAACAAACAGTTTTTGAC
>JAUMHL010000028.1:25560021-25579820 GCA_032362345.1 Sandelia bainsii | reverse complement strand
TCACTTATAAAGCACTAAATAATCAGGCTCCATCATATCTTAAAGACCTCATAGAACCTTATTATCCCAGCAGAGCATGCATCTGATGCTACCATGTGCCACCACAGACTTTCCAGGAGCTAACTGATGCCCTGATCCAGGTCTAGGAGAAGAACCCCCCAGGACCCCATTCCTCCAATTCACACACAACCAGAATAGAATTTAAAACTCCTCGGAGTGCACTGGTAGCCTAGTAGTTTGCACACATGCCATGTATGACTGGAGACCTTTGTTGCATGTCACACCATCTCTCTTACCTGTTTCTGCCTCTCTCAGTGTCATGTAATTAACCTTGTGTTTTCTCTCTCCCGTAGTTGTGCTTTGTCCTCTCTCTGTCTCCCTCTCTCTCTCTGTATCTTTCTGCAGGTATCCTCGGCCTCAGAGCTGTATGACTCCAGTTGCAGTTGCTGGCCCTAACAACCTGCTCAGTGCTTGTTGTTCTTTTGCTGCCTACTGTTCTTTTCTTTCCACTCACCCCAACCGGTCGAGGCAGATGACCGCCCACCCTGAGCCTGGTTCTGCTGGAGGTTTCTTCCGTTAAAGGGAGTTTTTCCTCTCCACTGTTGCCTAGTGCTGCTCAAGAGGGACTGTTGGGTTTTCTGTATAATTCTGTATATAGTTATATTCTGTAAGGTCTTAAACCTTACACTGTAAAGTGCCTTGAGATGACTTTTGTTGATGTGACTTGGCGCTATATAAATAAACTAAATTGAATTGAATTGAAAATGTTGTTGTGGGCCTAATCTTCGTCAAGGACAAGACGGCCGCCTTGAGCAGATTATAAACCTGGATATTTGGTGCCAGGAGAACAATATCCTCATGAACATCAACAAAACAAAGGAGTTGATAATGGACTTCAGCACAAGGCAGGCTATGAACTACCAACCACTTCAAATCAATGGCATTCCAGGTGAAAATGCAGACAGTTTCTGATACATACGCAGGACCTGATATGGTCCTGTCAAACTAACATGGTGGTGAAGATGACCGAGCAATCTTTATCACCTCACACATCTAAAAAATATTAAACTGCCCTGTGAGGTACTGAAGATATTCTCCACCTGCACCACTGAGAGCATCCTGACGGGAAGCATCACATCCTTGTTTGGGAACAAGCACTAAGTAGGTCAGACGAGCTCTCCAGCAGGTGGTACAATCACCTGAGCAACGCACAGCCAGAAAGACAGTAAAAGATCTCCCAGTAGTGGACGCTTCACTCTGCCTTCGGCTCCCTGAAGGCTAACACATCCTATATCGCCACTACCAGTGTATAAAACATAGTCATCATATTCTACATGCCGTTAGTTCCTATAACCTATTTGTCTATTTATTGTTACCTTGTACAGCTGCTCACCATGTGGATTTTTACCCAGTAATCATTACATTTCTCTATTTTATTTCTATCTATTTTGATCTGTGGTGACCTACTTATTATTGTGTATAAGACAAATAAAATGTGAATCTGAAACAGTTGCAGTTATTTCAACATCCAGCATTTATGGGGCTAAATGACTATTAACTATTGAGGTAACTGATCTTTTGTTCCTAGATGGTCCACTATGTTCACCAGCCTGCCTCGAATTGGATCTTTCTTCTGTGGACTTTGGCTTTTTAGAGATTTTTTTCTGAAAACAGCTCCTGTGGCCAAAAACACCACTACTAGAGCAGTGAGGTCTAAGCAAACAGTAAAGCTGTGGTCTGGACACTAAGCAAAGAGGTGAAACTCATTTTAAAGCTCTGTAAAGCTGAGGGGAGCTGCACATTCAGCTGAGAATTCTCTGCAGGATCATCAACTCCACAGCTTTTACTGTGTCACTGTGTCATGTCACCCACGCTTATTGTAAAATATCTCTTAGAGCCATTGTAAGATCAAGATCTTGTTTACAAGACAGACATGTACAGCACCACAAAAAGACAATCCAGTCACACAAATCTGTAGTTAGGTGCATAGTACTGGAAACTACTCCCATGTGCAGGGTAAAACCATCACCTCCCTCCTAATCTAATGTGAAATACTTAGTCACATGTGTAATTTTGGAAGAATCATGCACACACATATGTGAGCTTGTAGGTATGAAAAATGACACGTGCTGCATGCACAAACACATGGAAACACAAACACATTACCTGAAGTAAACATTTGACCCTCTCTCCTGGAGCCACAATCACTGTGGTGAAGACTCCTGCCAGACATCCAGACATGAAGATCTGAGTGTGTCTGAACAGAAGAGAACACAATCACTCTGTCACAGCTGAGGGGAAGCACAACGTCAGGTAATAACTGATCCAGAGTTCAGATCAAATTATTGATTAGATCAGCTTTTAAAGATGTTGCTGGTTCAATTTTACCTTCAGCAAATCATAATGATACTCTACAACCAATCTACAGTCATTCTAGTGGATCTGAGGGCTGAGCTAAATGCTAATGTCTGCATGCAGTGGGGGATACAAGCCAGTCATAACAGAACAAGGGTACATGGTGGTGTGAAACACAAGACAAATCAATTAAACAAAAGTAGAACATTCTACAGAAAATGGCTGTTTCTTGGTTCTTGGTAGATTAGCCGCATGTGAATGTAATATAGCAAAACAGACCATAGAGGGGTGATTTCAGCTGAACTGTGGCAAGTACCTTTCTCTCTAATTTATTACACAAGGAAGGAATTTATTGATTCAGAGACATTTTTTTTCGATCTGATTTGAGAGTCTAAGGACAGGATATTCTATGTTGTACTGTCATATGATGCAAATTTGTAAAAATCTTCCTTGAAAGCAAGGAGTGGAAGCAGTGAGCTGCTGTTGGAAAAAACAACTTTCAACATGTTTCTTCTCTCGGGTAAACATGACAGATAGGAAACGCACATGCAGCATTTCCATGGATGGGGAAAAGTGACGAGTGCTGCAGCACTGTCCTCGTAACTATCAGTCGATTTGAAAAACACCAGGACTAAAGCTGGATCTATACGCTGCATGACTGTGTGCATGTGTGGTCCTACTAACGTTAGGGGTTTGCCAGGATCTGTTTGCTGGAGCTGTTTCCCAAGACCAAAGCCAAAGAAACTGATGGCCATCATAGGAGCCACACCCACCAGGGGAGCCCCCATACCTTTATAGAGGCCAAGGATGCCCTGCACACACACATAAACATATTATTTTAAATTGGAAATGTATAGCAAAACTTTATTTACCAGATAATGAGCTTTTATTCTTATATTGTATATGTGAGTCTTTCCATCTGTTTTAATGCACATTTTCAATTTGCATCATTTGCATAAGGTGGAAGAAATCCAAAAAGAAACAGCTCAGTGGAAACGGTGGAGACTAGAATACTGGGGAGGTTTGGGTGGAAATGTTGGTGTATCAAACTAAATGTGACTTAAGTGCAACAGTCACATGACAAAGATGAAGAATGTGATTTAAACTTCACTTGTCACTTCCAGTGAAACCAACAAAAGGAGGCTGTGGATTTCCTCACATTAATACATGAAACCATGGAGCTCATTGTGGACTGCTCTTTTGTAACAGGAACTGAAAGGAGAATTAGCTCCACCAACTGTTTGATTGATAAACCAAATCCTACATTTGCATAATAATTAGTGGCTGGATTAAACAGGCATGTATTGTCTTTTGTAGATTTTCTAGAACTCTGGCTAAAAGTTGTGCAAAGGTTGGTTTGAAACATGACTTCTGCTACTGTGCACTGTAAACAGAAGTGTGTGTGTTCACCTCTTTGGATACAGTCTTGCGAAAGCAGTCATATGTTCCCGTGTAGAGCACACTCTGAGCGCAGGAGGCTTTGGGCTGCGTCTGTAGCCTCACCTGGAGAACACAATTTAATGAGAAAGCTGAGCTCCACAAACAAACACACACGTACACTTGCTCATAGATCTCTGACCACGTGTTTTGGGAAGGGAGGAATTTTGAAACAGTGCTATGTGATAAGAGAAACACCCATCAATGTCTGCTGCAGGCCAACTGATAAACTAACAGGGCGGCTGCAGATGTGTTGGATTGTGTGTTTGACAGTTAATGTGAAACTCAGATACACTTTGTTCACATTTTGTCAATTACAGAATTTAAAATTGCTCTTACACAAAGGTCACAATGACTAGCTTAACAAACACTCGTTGTTTAAAGCCTTAACACGTACCATCAGTATGTACTGATGCAGCATCACAGTAAAGTTTAGGTCACATACACAAGAAAATACTTTATTTAACATCTGACATCTTTTATGTGCTTATATTTTCCATGTCATTTCCTAATTTTTTCACTCCTAGAATATTTCCGAGAAAGAACTCTGTTAGCTGGTACTCACAGTAGAAAAAAACAAGTAATAGTGTGTTTGTTGAATTGTATGTTTGTTTTAATTAAAGTAATTAAGTTTCATAAATCCTACAGACATGTCCATGTGGCACCCTGCGGGGACTACAGCAGCTCCGCCACCCTTATCAGGAAAAGTGGTTAAAATGGATGAATCCTGATAGAGATGAATCAGATGAAATTTTATAAACAAATATCTTCTGAAAGGAGCATTCCACCAGTTTTTCAAGTTCAGTTTCCTTGTCATAGAGGCTGCTCAGACTGTGAAAACTTAATGTCTCCTTTGGCTCTCGTGAGCTTTCCAACACTTATAATCTGACCTAGACCTGGGTTTATGACTGTTTTTAATGTTTTCATTCTAATAATGTTTTAGTTCCATTATAAGAATTAAGATCCAGTGACTTGGAGCTTTGCACCACACTACAAACTTCATTTACAATATCTCAGTCTCTGCGATGTCCTTTAATTATCCCTTTAAGACACAGATACAGAGTTTACAGAGACACCAATTTATCTGCAATAAGCTACAATCAGCCGACGTCAGCCTGGACAGTTTGTTGCTCAGATTTTTGCATCATTAGTTAAACCTGATAGTGCCTAAAATAACAAGCTATAATTTGGAATGAATTTAATCAAAGTGTATCAGTTGCAGAATGTGTCTTTTCCCAGCAACTGATACTAAATTAGCTTAAACTGTTCCACCTGCAAGTCTTCCTACTTTGACATTACACACCTGTAAGATTAAAAAAACTAACAAACAATATGTAAGATTGGGAATTTCCTGATTGAGAGCTGCAACAACGAGTCTAAAATTAATCTGTAACTGTTTTAGTCATTTAATTCTTTGAATTATTATGTTGTGGTTGTAGCTTCTGTCTTTCATTGATTTGGTCTTTTTGTGTGATGTATTTGTGGATTTGAAAGTGGATGTACGTGTGTCAGCGTGCTCCAGTATAGTATCCAGTATCCAACCTATTAACAAACGCTCTGTCCTGACTGATGAATGAATGAGAGCCAGCAGATTAATCAATAATGAAACGTGCTGCTACAGTTTGAGATTATTAAAATTTTGGGTCAAAGTGTATTATACACATGAAGGCCAGGCATCGTTGAAAGAATTGAAAGAATTCGTTTTCCTTTGTATTGTATTGTGAGTGAACCAACTGTTCATTCATTTATTCTCAGAAAACACACCTGCAGCTCTCAAGTTATACCAGGCTACTTTGTGATATGACTTTGTATGACAAAACTATCAAATTCTAGTTTATTTATTTGATACTATATCTAGAACGAACTAGATAAAAAGTGAACTAAAGATTAATTTAACCTGTGTCTCTCTGGTGAATCAACCTGGAACCTAATCTAACACCACTGTTAAGTCCCAGTCACAGGACCTGCTGACATTTTAAGCTGATTTATCAATAATCCTGCTTCAACACGGAACGTTACAACTGATCACTGGCGAGTTCCTCTTTAAAGCCAAACAACAATAATACAACTAAACAAACACGAACCGTGGATTCAACTCTCAGTGATGATTCCGAAGACATGATGGACCTGGCTCTGCAGCACTATGACGGAGCCTCACCTTGATGGTGTCCAGCGGGTGTCCGGCCAGCAACAGACAGGCTCCACCGACCCCCCCAGCAACGAAGTTCTTGAGCGGAGAAACTCTCTCCTCTGCCCCCATCTTCTGCCCTCGTCACACGGCCCCGACAGTCCGCACACACCGCCGCCGTCCTGGCTCTCTGTGTGAGACTGATGACACCTTGCTGTCTGTCTGTGTCTCTCTGGATCTGTCTGTCTCTCTGTGTCTGTCTCTCTGGATCTGTCTGTCGCGACGCTGGACTTTGTCCTCAGACAACTGCAGGGTTGAAAGTTTTCCTGTAGGTCAAACATATCTGTTGAGCAATTTCCTCCGGGATGAATAAAGTTTTCTGATTCTGATTTTCACATGGCTTTAGAAAAAAAAACAACATTTTATTAGAGAAAGGGTTCAGATATGGGGGTACATGCGCTATTCATGGTAAACCCAAAAATTCTGTTGAGTGGCAACTGGAAAAATCAGAGGATCACTGAGGATCTTCACACACATCCACGCTTCCGAGTCTTGGGATCTACTGCATGACAGGTCCGCCAACAACATAGAAACCTCTGCTGGTGAGTACAACGAGGGAGCAGAAAGTGAACAACTGGATTTCAAGATTTAAAAAAATATGGAAAGAACTTTTTGGCTTCTTATGTTATTACATCACCTGCAGACGTGCGGCTAATTCATTCCTGTCTACGAAGATATGACATCATTAATTTCACAAATAAGTTGCTAATGAAAAAGGATGGTAACTGAGATAAGCTTGTATAGTGTGGTTTTAGTGTTATGATGCGAATGTGTGATGTTCCACCAATGGACATTTTGGTGCCACTTAAATGCTAGCTTAATTCTTAAATTCACAACTGCCACGTTTGAGATTGAGCCAAAGTCTCTATATTTATGTTGAACACAATATGAGGTATTTAATCTCATACTATGTTATATTAGTCAGACTTTTCACTTTGTTTTGTTAATATCAATGGTTTCAATAAAGCAAAATTAAAAAAAAAGATTCCGGCGCGCGCCTCTGCGTCATCAGTAAGAGCCGCAGTAGCGGGAATAAGAGAAGAGTTGATCTTTTAGTTTTAATGAAAGTGAGTGACTGTTTTCAGTGAACAGGTTGTTTAACGCCTTTGTTGTGTTAGTGGAGTCTGTGGACACTGAAAAGAAACCATTAAACGTTAGACTACTTTTGTAACAACTTGTTTTAAAACAGTCTCTTGATTACTTGGCTAACGTTTCTTTAGCAACCGTGTTTTGCACTTTCACTTCCGTGTTTACTGGAGCTGTTTCATTCTGTTTTTAACGCGTGTTGTTTGTTTAAAGTCAAATGAACACATCGATCTGACTGGTTGGATTTTCCTTTGTTTTTCAGGCAGCGTGTCGCCATGACGCAGAGAAAGAGGCTTTCCAACACACAGAGCTCCTCTCAGAGAAGAGTAAGTGGTTTCCTTCTGTCGAGCCAAGAAACATAGTTAGAGGGATCCAACCACACCATTAGAGAGAATATTCAATCAAGTCCATACATTTAGCGTTTTACAAGCGCCCTTGTTTACTACATAGTTTGGATACTCTGCTTACTACAGTTTCATTAAAAAACTAGCTAATAAAAATGGGCTACTGGACAATTCACATTTATGTATTTGCCAACAATAAAGGCTTTATCAAATAACAACTGAAAAACAGAATACTGCAGAGATAACACGTATAAGTTTAACTGGAAAAGAGTATCCCATTACATAGAGCAACACTGGGCCAGTCATCGCCTTGTGCCTATATACACAGTGAACAACATACAAATTTAGAAGATATTGGATGGGTAATGGATAAAAAATCAGGTGTACAATTCCTAGGCAAGTTGGTTGGTCATGAGTTCATTAATACAGATGTTTGTGATATAGTGGGATTTGTTTTTCCAGATAAAATGACGTGCTATATCTGTCTTTTGCTCATTGTTTCTGTACATTTTGAGGTTAAGCTTCCTTAGTGAGTCAGGATTTGCCCTTTGCTGTGCTTCCTCTCTGCAGTCACTCAGAACAGTATAAAGTTTAATAAACTTTATAAACTGTGTGTAGTATAATGTGACCGCTTATTAGGAAGCTGTAGGAACCAATGGTATTTTTGTGTGGATTATTAACAGCTTGAAGATCACTCCAGACATGTTTATGACATGAAAATATGCTACTATCTCTATCTACTATTTTGATGTTGATTAAAAAAATCCAGAATTTATGAATGTGCAAATGTTCATTTAAAACTTTGACTGCTGGACTCAAAATTTGAAAGAAATGTGAAAATTGTATATTTGACCAATGCTCATATTATGTTTGTATGTAAACATGAACAAGTCAGATTTTATGTGAGCATGTGACTAATGTGAAAACAGCTTCTAGTGGCAAACTCTCGGGACGTGGGGGGCACAATCACAATCACAATTCCTCAGGGCCTCTGATTCCAAATGGCTTTGTTTTGTCCAAAACCCAAACATATTCCATTAACATCATCATATACAACAAAGAGAAATGGTGAGATCTAACAGAGGAAGTAGAAAATACAAGTACTAATTCACTTTTTATACAGTGTTCAGTTGGTACATTACCAGATAATTAATTCAAAGTAATTACTTACCAACTTGGCAGCGAGTGGTAAAGCAGGTCTGTTAAACATATTTCATCAGGCAATAATAATCTAGCTCATGCTTTCTGTTTATGATTATGACAGTGGGTTTATTAGACATTTCAACAATGGTCTTAATCTATGTTTCTACATACAGAGGCAGCCCAGCAGCTTTGTGGTTCAGGAGGAGGATGATGATGACCCAACCTTCACTCAGCCAAGTACGTCACAGGTCCAGAGAGGAATGGATAAACTGTCAGCAACACAGGTCGACCAAAAGGTAACAACCACCCAGAAATCAACACAGAAAGTAATTGTGAATCATCCAAAATGTGCTTTAACTTAATGGTGTGTCTGTCCTGCAGACAGCTGAGGTGGTGCAATATTTCTTGGTAAAGGACCAAAAGAAGATTCCTATACGCCGAGCAGGTACAATCAGAAACTCAGTGCATGGCACACTGAATCTAATAAAACCATGCAGTCAGTTTCTCATTGTGTCAGACTGCGCAATGTCTAGTTTGAGGCTACCACATGGATGTGTGGTATGTCTGACCATCCATACTGCTCTGATGGAAATAGGGTGGAAAAAACAGGTAAAAGCCGAAGCACGTCACCAACTCACATCAACTGTGCTGCTCTCAACTTGAAAACCTAGTGAAACGGTAATTAAGCTTTGGTCATAGTGCTGTCACTTTGCTGAAAAATCTTTAAGGAATAGTGGTAGTTAGGCCTGTAGTGAGCAAGGGTTCCTGTAAATATCTTTGTACCTGTACTGTTTCTTACCAGTGTATTTGGTGTGATTTCATGTTGAGTTCTGATTTTGTTATTTCTAAGTAGAGGCAGGAATCTTCTTGATATAAAGTTGAACAAGTATTAATAGAAAAGGCGGCTCCGCAGCTATATATGTTATATAAAATTCATTCAATTGTGTAATGTATTTTCACACACTGAAAAACAGTTTTTCTTTGTCTTTTCAGACCTAGTGAAGCACGTGTTGAAAGAGTACAGAAACATCTACCCTGAGATTCTGAAGAGGGCAGAACGTACTTTTGACCAGGTTCATTCAGTTGGAACATTGCTAAACATTGTCACATTGCAGAAATATCATTAACTGATAACATTGCTTTCTCGCACTTTAAACCAGGTATTTGGCCTTAAACTGGTTGAAATCGACAAGAAGAATCACATGTACATACTGATTAATAAGTTTGAAACAGTTGAGGGAGCTTCACCAATCAAGTGAGCATCACTAGCTATCTATTTTTATTATATTTGAGGAATTAAAACTATTGCATAATTTTTATGAACTGTCTTAGCATTCATAACCTAAAATATCATTGTCTTCTTTGCATGTGTAGTAGCCCCACCCATCCAAAAATGGCTCTGCTCTTTGTGATCCTCAGTGTTGTTTTCATGAAGGGAGGTGCTGTCAGAGAAAGTGAGTGACTTACTATTATTCTGTCCAACTAGGAGTCACTACATAGTGTCTTAGTCCGTTTATCATATTTTCTCTCTAGTCTCAAAAATATCGGCTTTTGTTCTGGTTTATAGACGTCATCTGGAATACTCTCAAGAAGCTCCGTGTTGACCCTGGGTATGTGTGTAGATGATGATTATGAATATTATTACTGTTGTTATTATGATTAGGGTGTTGTTGATGAATGTGTCTTTGTGTTTCTGACCATTGTCTATTGCGATGACTGAACATTGGTGCAGGGAGAAACATGAGGAGTTTGGTGATGTGAAGAAGGTGGTCACAGACGAGTTTGTGCGTCAGAGGTAAGAATGAGCTTATGTGCTCTACCTGATCATTCAGAGAAATCAGAACGCGGTAACCCTGGTTACTGGAAGTCCTGCACTGCATCATATTTCTCCCGACCTTATTCTGGAATCATTACTCACAGATTTTAATGATATAATGAGACAAGAGCAGCTAAACACTGGCCACTGTAAATGACTTATGTAGATGTATAGAGGCTACTTGAAGTTTAAGGATTCAAGTTAGTACAAAAAATTGCCTTTAATCATGATACCTGATCATACACCCCTCCCCCACATGTCAGTGTGTAAGTACCCAGGCTACAGTGTTCTGTATAGCCTATAGCTTCCAGCTAGAGGATAGCTCAGCGCTCTAATTCAGCAGCTCTGTGATCAGAAGGTCACAAGTTCAAGCCTGGCTGGGGTCACTGTGCTGGTGTGTTCAGAGCCAGTGTCTGTCAGATAGTAGACTCTGGTTTATACCACACCACAGAACAGCAGGAGGGTGGAAGAAACTAGACCACTACAGCAGAGTGGCTGGACCAACACTACCTCCACACATTATGTTCTTGTTCATTTCCACTTTCAGATCAGATCATTATCATTGTTCCCACTGCCTGTTCTTTATCTTCAGTTGCTTTAGTTGTGTGTGTGTGTGTGTGTGTGTGTAGGTACCTGGAGTATGTGCGAATCCCTCACACAGAGCCAGTTGAGCATGAATTCCACTGGGGTCAACGTGCTGTCCATGAAGTGTCAAAGGCCAAAATCCTGGAGTTCATGGGTCAGGTGTGTGTCTGTCTGTCTGTCAGTAAAAAGACTGTGAGTTTACTTGGCTGCGGTTACATGTGCGCGGTAAGGTGAAAACTTGTGACTAATGCTGATTTGGTGTTTCATTTCAGCTTCATGAACAGGACCCTCAGAGCTGGACTCAGCAGTACAGAGATGCCCACTCCAGCTCCACCTCAGCCCAGCCCAGCACCAGCAGCTAGAGAGGACTGTCCTGCCTGTCCAGCTGCTTTTGCCTTCATTTAATTTATTCTGTCTGTTGTTTTTGTTTTCAATACAGATCACCTTTATACTCAACATAACATCAACTTTTATGTTCATGCTTTGCATTT
Organism: Sandelia bainsii; assembly: GCA_032362345.1. Classification (NCBI taxonomy): domain Eukaryota; kingdom Metazoa; phylum Chordata; class Actinopteri; order Anabantiformes; family Anabantidae; genus Sandelia; species Sandelia bainsii. The sequence continues at coordinate 25,568,375 of JAUMHL010000028.1, read as the reverse complement.
AATATCACCCACACACCAGCAGCAGGTCTCCATTTTGATTTTATTTCCTGGACATTCAGGCTACAGTTATGTGTTTAGGTTCATAAAATAAAATGTTTGATAACAGATTCAACATCACTGTATTAATTGAATGTCTTTTCATTCATTTGTCACATCCCAGTTGCTACATTTTACACAGCTCTGGAAACACAAGTCAAATTGCACATTTCCATAGACAAGAGAACAGCAGCATGACAGAGCTGTGTGTACTGACAGTTTAATGTGACCAAAGAGAAAAAACAAAAGCAAAGGCAATGATTTGAAGAGAAGAACTGAAAACAACACAGCCTTTTAAATGTTTGTCTTCACACTGAGATGCTGGTGGAAAGTCGTACATGCCTTGTGCTGGTGTCCCTGTTGTTGAAATTATGGAACCCCTGAGGAAATCTATTGCCCTCCCCCCGGCCCCCACCAGGTGACAGAAATGATTATATTGGTGTTTCTGTGGCTTCTTATTCTGTGATTATATGTTCTATAGAGTACCTCTCAGAAAACACTTAAGGTTTTACCTTTTGTGATTTACTCCACTCATGGTTCTGATGGTGTTTAACTGGCTCTTTCAGAGCTCCACCACTAAACCCGGAGTTAACATGCATTTTATTACCAGCTTCATTAGTCATTCAGAGTCGCTGATGTTGGGCTCAGTGAAGCCGGGTAACCTAGAGACTAATGTAAACTTGCTTCATGACACAGACCCCCAGATCTAAACCTAAGGCCAAGCTAACTGGTCTTTCAGGGCATAAACACAGGCAGTATAGTTCATCTGAAATCTTTCCACATTTAAAGAGTCACTGACCTGCTGCCCCATAGGAAGCCTGTCAGTACTGCACCAGATCACCCTGCGTTGCTTAAACTGGTCCATGGCAGCTAAGAACATACAGCTTTTGCCTCACACTGAGTGTCTGTGTATTGAAGCTGTGCAGAATAATCATGTATATTTGAGTTATGTGAGGCACATCATGGTATTGGGCAGTTCAAGTGCCAAATGTCCGACTGAGTGTTGTTAATGTAAAATGTGAAAGTGACTGAACCAACCTCCTACAACATTTTCCCTTGTATGTTCTAACCAATTCAGATCATAATATATCTTGGATGATGAAGATGAAACATTCATGACAAGGAAATCTGTAACTTAAAAAGTAGTCTTAGTGTTCGCTAACCAGAGACCACTAAAACTATGCACATTGGACGGATAGATAATAATAATAATAATTGGGGAAATTCTTCTTAGGTGCCAAAGGTTCAGGGTCCAGTGTCTTGTCCAGGGACACTTTGACATGTGGCCAGAAATCAGGGGAAGTGGGAGTTGAACTACCAACCCTAGGGCCCTACCAACTGCACCACAGTCTCCCCGATGTGAGAGTTCTATGGGTAGAAAAGCAAATGAACCAATTTCCCAAAATACCAATCTATTCACTGAAGGCTCCGGTTCAATACGATAAGTTTCTGTCTTTGTGTCACTGACAAGAGACCAAACCACAGCCACTCAAACACCTGCACCTGTGCTTGTCCTGTGGATAATCACATGATGGACCTCTGTGAATTAATTGACTGATACAGTAAAGGAAGCCTCTTCTTCATGTGACACATTTGGCCTGAGCCCTGCGTTATAAAGCGCATTTACAGTGGAGACAGGCTGCCACAGGAGATCTCCACTAAACAATGATCACCATGATTACGGTATAAAGGCCACTTTCCAGTTCATGAAGCCAGCTCCCTGATGTGTCCTCTAGATGTGATCTGGGACCGTCTCTAATGCCTCCTCTGGGTCTCTGTCCACATCCACGTTCTGCAAAAGAAACAAATACATACTGTCCATCTGATGCTAGTGTGCTGTTAAAAATGTATGTCATACACTTCAGTACATTTTGCCAAGTTGACGCTTGGAGTGTCCTGATGTTTCAGCCATTCTCTCTGCTCATCTACTAACTAGTTTTCACAAACTTAATCTACTTCTTATTCAATGAACTCATTTGTATTTTGTTTTAATTTATTATAGTTTGAGTCATTTTAGTTAAAGATAAAACATTTTCAAGTGAAAATAATGGTACTAACATACATCAAAGAACTGATTTGTGTGTTATGGCCTGCTGCTTGTTGGATAATATGACATATTCTTATTACTTTCTCACTGCATCCATCAACGTTTGTCGACAACCTTTAAAATGAGTTGTTTTTTCCCCCTTTCATTTCTATGGGTTAGGATTACTGGGCCAAGTATATTGTCACAATCCTAGTCCTGATCTCTGTGATGTGATGCAGCCTGAAAAGAAGTCCTGCACTCAGAAAACTATCTGTCATCCTCTGTGTGTTTTTGAAAAAATAAAAGAATAAATTATTATTATTATGAATAAATTGTTATTTTACCACTGGTTTGTCTCTGTGTGTGTTGACAGCTTCAATGTTGAGGAAGACAGATTCCACTTTACAGCCTGTGAGAAAAAGACAAAGCAACAAAGAAAGGTTGTGATTATTAAAAAAGGTAGACATGGTGCTGTTGACACATGAGGACATTAAAGGAAGAAGCAGCAGCAGCACAACAGGAGACACAAGTGGAGCTGGTACAGAGAGACTAACCGTAGGCGACTGGGGTGAGTTTCAGCACCGTGTGGAGAGGACACTTGAGGTAGGGCAGCTCATCTGACACAGGGAGAGAGAAAGGTCAAACTCTTGTGTTTTGTATGTTGTATTTTTAGAGAAAAGCTCAGTTGATAATTTCTTCAAATGCTCCCTGTAGCAGCTAATACAGTACATACTGGATGACAACAATGAAGCTCTGCATCCAGAGCAATAAAATACACACATGATATTTGTGTGCAGGATACAGTCAGTGTTGGTTTTTCTCTTTTAAGAGGTAATTTCACAGCTGCCTTGTATTATTGTAATGTGCTGTTCTCACCAGCACTCTTGTCCAGGAAGTAGGCCAGCAGACACCTCATAACAGCCTGGTGACAGATCACTAGAATGTTCTCCTGCCTCTCCAGCTCCATGATGACCGGCTCCAGACGCTGGACAAGGTCCTCGTACGACTGGTGCACAGAAAGATGGTGATGGACACACATGCACCATGTTAAACTGTCCACACAAGTTCAGATTGTACAGAGGAGGTTTACAGAGCTTCAATACAAACACATGAAGCTTTGCTGAAATTTATATGACGTCTTACTGGGCTCTCATACAGCAGCAGGAACTACTAAACCTAGGTTACAACACTCGTTCTAGCTTGTGAATCCCACATTTTTCTACCTGTTTCCTGTAATTGAAGTGCCAGTGTTGATATACCATCTTCTTTGTAATTGTTACCAAAGAGGCAGTAAAGAAGGCAGTAGATAAACCTGACCATAGTGCTAAAAGATGAGCAGCATAGCTTAGCAGAGAAGCTGCAACAGCCTGATCCTCTGAGCCAAATGGAATTCACGTGACTTGTTAAGGTAACTTCAAATCACATATGTAAATGTTTGTAAATGTGTAAAAATATGGATGAATTTATTGAACTAGTTAATTACTTCAAATAGAAGAGAAAAAATGAAATGAAAAACGAGCGCTAATCAACAGCACTGTGGTGCTCTTAACCCTGACTGCTGCAGCAGCTCAGACTGTCGTTGTACTGGGCAGCTTCCACATGTAAATGTGATCAGGGTGTTCCTGCCACAGAAAGTAGGCAAGGTAAAAAAAAAGCACATCACCAGCTCAGTCATAAGAACGAGCCGACCTGTCAGCACCTTTGTCAGAGATACATTTTATAACCATCCACATCCTGTCAGGATGTCACAGCATCTGCTCAGGTACAAGGTTTCTGCTCCTAACTCTCACCTCTCCTTTAGGGTAGCGGTAGCGATACTTGTCCTGGTCCCTCAGCGCAAACTCCTCTTGGTAACTCTCCTGAATCTCCTCGTATGTCATCTCCTCACAAACCCCCTGAGGCAGCAAACACAGAGACACAAACGTTTTCACCCCCACAGGAACAAACCAGTAGAAAACAAAGCATCTGTAAAATGACGTGTGTATGAAGAGAACTGTAGATTGTTTTTATGCCTCCCACATACACACTCACAGCATCTATCTCGTTGAGGGCCTTCCACTGTTCATACTGGACTCCCAGAGACTCCGCAGTCTGAATGGTCCTCTTCATGTGGCTCGTCCACACCTTCAGGTCACTGATACACTGCCCACGCATGTATGCACCCAGAGTACTGGCAAACTGACAGACAAACAGAGAGGACATGAGAACAGAAACACGCTTTACAACATGTGCAATCCAGACACACAACAAACACACACACAGACCAGGATGTCTCACCTTTGTCCCACGAGGTGAAAGCCCAGAGTCTCCCCCGATACGACCCAGGAGGTTGAGTTCACTCTCTCCATGGCGACACAGGTAGATGGATCTTGGAGTGACATGGATGTTCATGAGGTAGTAGACTATCCTGCTCTGAATGTGGTCTTGGACCCGGTTCACCAGGTATCGGCTGCCAACGTTGAAGATCTTGATGTAAGACAGATTCCTGCAGAAAGACAACAAACAGAACGGCAAAACACAGAAGGTGCAGTCAGTCATTTCTTCATCTTCAGTCAGAGGAGTCATGTTGAAGGATTCGTCTAGTGTTGTTCTATGTGATAATGTGATGGTGGGTTAATCATTTCTAGTTTCAGCTTATTGGTTCCCACTGTAAAAATAGAAATCACAAATATACTGTATAGTCCTAAACCATACATTCCAGCCTTTCCTAACTGTTTGATGTTTCTCATTGTTTATTTTGTGTTATGTGAAGGATGAAATATAACTTATCCTTAAAGTGGCACCACACACTAAGTTTCTGCCTGGTCCCTTCCAAAAAAATAATAAAAAAATGCAATGTGCCAACAAAACTTTATGCAATTATGTGTACAGTATAAAAATGTTCATTTTAATAGAATATAGAAAAAAAACAATATGAAGAACAGTTAGGTTCAAAAATCTAAATAATGGAATGATTTTTTTGGCATTAGTTCTCTGTACACCACCACACTGACTTTGAAATAAAACATTCAAGAAGTGAGCATCAGGTTTTTCAGCTTTAATTTAAGGGGGAATTTTCCTACACACACTTTTCATAAATAATAATCTCATAAATAATGCAATAAAACTCATGTACATTGGTTTGAGAACAGGTGACTGACTTGGTCAGAGACGAATTTTCCATTTCTTTGCCTTGAGAAACTTTTGGGTAGCTTTCATTGTATGTTTTGGGTCATTATCCATCTGCTTTATGAAGTGGCCTCCAATTAGTTTTGCAGCATTTGGCTGAATGTGAGCAGAGAGTATAGCCATATACACTTCAGAATTTATCCTAATACTTTTATGAGCAGTCGGGTCACCAATAAACACCATACATGCCCATGCCATAACACTGCCTCCACCATGTTTGACACATGATGTGGTTTACTTGGGAACATGAGCTGTTCCTTTTCTTCTCTACATTCTTCTCTTCCCATCATTCTGGTACAAGTTAATCTTGACTTTTTCGGTACAAAGAATCTGATTCCAGAACTGGTCAGGCTTTTGAGATGTTTTCTGCCAAAGTCAAATCTGGTCTTTCTGATGTTTCTGTTGTTACCAGAGGTTTGCACCTTGTTGTGAAGCCTCTGTAATTACAGTCATAAAGCATCTCTTGATTGTGGACTTGTCACTTGTGTGACAATAGCATGCCTACCTCCTCAAGAGTGTTCTTGACTTGACTAAATGTTGTGAAAGGGTTCTTCTGGCCTCCTTCACTTGCATAGAAACCTCTTTGTTTGCAAATGTAACACTCAGAACAGGCCTGTTATCTGCTTGATTGGTCATCATTGGAGTCAAGAGGGAACAAGCAACACCTGGCCATGAAACTAATTATCAGCCAATTGTTCCATTATTTATGAGACGCAAAAATGGAGATGTGTGTATGAAAATGGCTCTAGTTACCGCATGGTTGATAACACTTTTGTCAAATCCCTTGAATTAAAGCTGAAAGTCTTTACTTTGTTCACATATTGAAACAAACATGTCTTTACAAATCAGTGATTTCGTCTTTAGTCTCAGTTCATTAAGAATATTTAGTCTTTTTTTTCTATATTTTTGTTATTGTCAGCAGAGTCCATTTAAAGACATAAACCAATAATACCCTTCAGATACAGTAGGAGACTTTCAGTTTTGGTTATTTTCATGGAATTTATTGACATAAAACTGCCAGATGTGGCTGCCAGCTGTCTTGTCATTGGACAAATATGCAAAACTCTGCATCTGGAACTGGCAAATTTTCGTTTTGTTGCTATGTAACATTACCTTGAGAAACGGTGTAAACGGTGTAAATGGTGAAACGGTAAAATATGAAGCCTGTCATGTCTATGGCAGCAGACAGCAAGACATCTTGATGATCACCTGTGGATTGTTGTTCCACTCTGCCATCACGTGTGTCATTAGGGTCACATCAGTAAAAGTGTGAATGACTGTAAAACCACCTGGGGAGGGTTGTCAGGACTGTATTATAATAAGTGGTGTTTTATGGTGGGTTCCATTTGAACTGGGAAGCTAGAATCTCTGAGACCCCAGTTGACATAAAAACTGTTAACACCCTTGAAAATTGGATTTTTGACTCAGAAAGTCAAACATACATTATCAACCCAACCTCAAATGCAGTAGTAGTAGTGAAATGTTTCAATCTAACAAGAAGGAAGTCCAGTTGCCATGACTCAACTTCCAGATACCTTCACCTGGATGACTGAATCTTCACTGACAACAATGAGAGGAATAGTTTAATGTTGTGTGCGTCTAAAATATGTTTAAAATAATATATCACAATAATATAGTCAGAGTCCCAAAGCTTGAGGTGCATGTGTTTTCACATGCTGGCTGTGAAATGCCCAGGTTGCTGTCAGTCATGCATGACACTGACGACAGGTTGTATGAAGTCTATAACTGGTCATCCATTTTGTGGCTCCTACACATAATGTGTCCCTCCCAAGATTATTTAAGATTAACCAATCATTTTAACTATCATTCTACACTATGGTAGGAAATTCTGATAGACAAATGGGTTTGCCATTACAGGTGCTATTACCTGTCCTTGCTGTCGTCCAGTGGAACATAGTTCAACTTGTAACAGTCGATCCTCTTCAGGAAGTCAGCCACGGCCTCCTCTTTGTCACAGTTCACATAATCCGGACTGCTCAGCTTTACTTGCTATCGTCAGAAAGACAGAGTGTGAAGGATTGAGAGTGACACAAAAATACAGTGTATGTCGTCATCTTATCTGCAAGGACAGGACTCAGTGTGCCTCATGCAAGAACATTATATTCTGTGTGTTCCGCACTGGATCCAGAAATTTTTTTTAAAAGCACAAATATGTCCTAAATGTTTTTTGTCTGACAAAAATGTGTTTTTATTTATTTGTTTGACTGGGTTGGTTCAATGTTCATGTTTTAGTGGACAACTCTGAAAGAACTTCAGATGTAGACACACGTTTTATGGTTAATTACTAAACATACAGATGAACTACATAAAACCAAATAAAATGTACTAAATCAATAAAAAAAGCCATTGGGCCAGCAACTTTACCAAATACACTACACTTGTTAGGTTGGGTCATGTAAGTATCTGGTCCAAGTATCTGCTCTTTGCTTGGCTGAGAACAGGATTGAAGAACATTTTAAAGTTGCATTAGGTCAGGGGTCATTGTCTGATATAGCTACTAGTAAAACACTCTAAGTACTTTTCCACCACTTACTGCTGAGCAAACGGTCTCATTCACATGAGACTGCCTATCAAGCAGTGGAGCCACAGCAGCTTAGACACAACACAGACATGAGGAGCTTTGATACAAATAAGATCTATACTAATGTGCCAGCAACATGATTCAAAAAGTTGGGACAAGAAAAAAACCTTATTACAATGCTTCTCCTGTCCCCCAGAAACCAGCAGGAGAGTCCCTGACCATATGTGCAAACTCTCCTGTTTTGGAACAAAACCAGATGACCCTGCAGTATGTGACCAGAGCCTGCTCACTTCAGTCTGTTCCACCAATAACTAATAACACACACACTGGGTCTTGGCTCAGAACAGCTTTTGAGTTGGTCCTACGTTACTTCCTGCACATATGCGCGCCCACATACACTTACTTTAATATTCTCAGCGATGATTTCTGGATCGTCACATATTGACTCCACAAAGAAAACCTGAAGAGATAGAAAAAATAAAAGAAATTACAGCAGGATGTGGATGTACACTACCAGTCAAAAGTTTGGACACACATAGAAATGAGCATGTTTGTGAAAGAAAAGCAGATTTCATAACATCA
>JAUMHL010000028.1:25536190-25556740 GCA_032362345.1 Sandelia bainsii | reverse complement strand
AGTGGAAAGAGGAGAGAGAAAAGAACAGCAGGTAACAGAGATCAAAACAACAACAAGGAGCAGCAGACGAGGCACTGACTTCACATTACAGTGAATGCTGTGACACACTTGCCACCACTGCTATGTCATATCATTCACACTGCATTTCCCACACATCCACTATCAGTCAAACAGCGTCAGCAACAGAACTGAGAAACACACTCACTGGCCACTTTATTAGGTACACATGTACAATCTAATGCAATGCACAGCAGGAGTGCAACATGTTAACAGGCCAAAACATTTCAAACCTCTAAATAAAATGAACTCCTGTACAACTCCACCATGCACTATGACCTCAATAATAAACATATAGAAGCATTATCACCTTTGTAAAAGTAGAATTCATGGCAGAGCTGCTGGATTGTATTGTATTAGATTGTGGTCCTAATAAAGTGGTCAGTGAGTGTGTATTCCTCTGAAAATTCAGTTATGTGTGGCACCATTTGCTATTGTTTAAACCTGCTAGAGTTCATGCTATTGGACAATTGACAGATAAGCAGTTTGATAATCTATAATATTTATCTAATAAATCTCTGTATTAAGCCTTATTCAGACTGAATTCACATATATTAACCACACAGGTGTGACATGTAACTCACAGAGACACAGCACTGTTTTTACACAGTACCCACAAGACGACGCCTCAGACTGATCTTGTGACCCCTTTGGGTCATATGTTGGGAACCACTGAGCTAAACTACTCAGTGATATATAACATTAATGCATCAGTAATTACAATTCAGCAATATGATTATTGATACATTATTCTGAAAATGAGCCATTCTGCATAATTAATATTTTAACTTTTGGTACTGTTTGTAATGTTCAATAAGTAATATTTTGCATGTGGAAGTTTTACTTGTGACAGAGTATTTCTACACTGTGGTACTGGTACTTTCACTTAAATAATGCCTCAGACTAATTCCTCCACCACTGACACTACTATTAGGAATCTAATACTGTCAGATACAATCTGATATCAGTCACAGCAGTAGTTTGCATGAGTCTTCTGAAGATTCTGTAGATTATCACAGTAAATACACATGGCCTCACAGTGAGTGTGGGGGGTGAACGACCCTCAGGTCGCTCACACAGAGGGACGCTGTGCTCTACATACAGTAAGTAGGCTAATCCCCTGAAGCCAAAAACATAAACAGTTTGAACAGGAAACTTGTGCATTGAAGGAGGTGTGAGACAGGTTTTGAGAGCGGGACAAGTATCAACATGTCAACATGGCATAAAGGAAACAGTGTGTGTGTGTGTGTGTACTCACAGCCTCTGCGTTGGCTCAGCCTGCTTGTCATCCATGGCCCCCAAGTCTTCTCCAGAGGATTTTGAGTGAGAGTGCTTTCTGTTTTTGACATGGCTTCAACAGCCAAGTGTGAAGTGTGTGAGTATAGAGCTCTGCACCGTGTGTGTGTCTGTGTATGTCTGTGAGTGTGTGTGTGAGGAGCTCTCCAGGTGAGCGTACAGATTTTGAACTTTCTCACTCCATGTCAGTGTGGGAGTGGCTTGTCAGTCAGCACACCTCTTTGGCCCATTGCAGACGATGGAGGAGCTCTGACTGGTCGGAGGGCCTGTCACTCACCTTTACTGTCCCACTAAACCCAGAAGGAGGTCATCGACCAATCAGTAAGTACATCAGTGAACGCTCAACTACCCCCGCATCACAACCCAGGAACAACCATGCTGAGCAGCTCTGTTGTGATTCGCTCAGATAACATCAAAGAACGATCCAGCTGTGTGTGAGTGTGTGTGTGTGTGTGTAGTGAGTACTTCGTATTTACTTTGTGTGTTCTTGGTGACTGCTACATGTTGTGATATGTGATGACACACATCTGTTGAAATCATTAAGCTCTCAACGGCTGGAGCAAGTTAACTAAGTACATTTACTTGAGTACTGGATCATTACAATTACAAGTCCCAGATTCAAAATCTTAAGTAAATGTATGCAAGTATTAGGAGCAACTACTGCTTCAGAACAACTTTTAGGTACTGTTAGAATCTTGTTATTTTCAGTCTGTACATTGCTGTGACAGCTTTAGTTACAAGCTGCTTTAGTTACAACCACTCCTGTGTTATACAAATACGTTTACTATTAATAATTTAAGTACAATTAGAAGGTAATTCTTTTGTAACTTTACTTGAATGCTGGACATTTACTTGTTAACGAGTACTTTTTCATTGGTGGATGTAAGTACTGAGGAGGGAGGGTTACTTAAATAAAAGTAGCAATACTACAAAATAAATATATTCCTTTACAAGAAAAGTCAAAAATATTACTAAAGCAAAAGTATTTACTAGCATATATGTATATGCACCTATATGAAAATGATAAGTATGAAAAGTAAAAGTATTTTATTCAGAGAATGTGGCATACTACAGTTTAACACACTGTATCATTAAAAGATATTACTGATGTGAGGTGGTGCTGCTTTTATTTAGACATATTTTATAAGCTTATGTCAGCTCCCAAATAAATACAATGAAGTAAAAAGTACATTTCTTCAGCATTTTGACTTGATGTTACTTCCCACCTGGACATTAAATATGACAGGCAGCATTGTACTTCACTCTGTTGATGTATTATTTGTGCTTGGCCTACATGATAATGTAGGACTGGTAATAATACATCTATAACAATGAAACACTAATGGGGACATCTCTACTCTGTAATGAGTATTTGTACTTCAGATACTGTGTGTAGGTGTACTCTGCGAAGGTAACCAGTCACTGTCATCCACCTGATTTAACACAAAATCAAGAATAAAGACAAACTAAACCTGTTTTGACACATTTTACAGTCATGACACTGCCTGCAGGACGCGCAGTACTTTTACTGCACATACACACACTTACTGCTTGTTCTGTCACTGTTGTCAGCTCACATGATTATGAGAAGCAGAAAATGTTTCACTCGTCTTCGTGGAGCGGCGTCATGCGTGTGTGTGTGTGTGACAGACTGGCTGCACATTCTCCATCTGTCTGTTCATAACAAACATCACCTGTGCTCTCACACCGCACGCGCCTCCGCCGCCGCGCCGGACACACGTTCTGCTTGGACTCCATGTGATTCTTCACGCGGGGACAATAAGACCATAAGCCACGTGGGCCCCCAACTCATCACACGACCCCCACCCCACCACCGCCCTCCTCCTCACTAAATTAAAACAATTGCGGGACTCCCCCGCTTACAAGCACGTGTCCTTCACAGTGTAGATACAACCCCCCCGAGTCTCCACTGTCCCCCTCGCCCTGACTGTCCGGGCCGGAGGACGAGGACACACCACCACGCTCCTCTGCTGCTCATGCTGGTTGCTCGCCAAATGTCCCGGGCTACTGTGAAACCACCACGACACTTACATAAGTGTGCAGCAGTGTGTGTGATATATGATCATGACTGAGTCGTTTGGTTTTTATTGAGCATCACTACCTGTCAGGGTGTCGATGCCCACGCGCTATCAGTGAATGATCAACAATTTACGTCACGGGGTGGCGCACGCGCACATAGTCTCTGTCTCGCACTGTGAAATTATATGAATGAAAGAAGGAAGAAGGGTGTGTGCGCGCGCGCCACGGCGCCCCTGTTTCTATCCTGTTACATAATCAAGCTGCTGGTTCATAACCTGGACCTCCATGCACCCCCGTCACCTCTGTGTGTGTGTGTGTGTGTGTGTGTCGCTGTCACTCACCGTGCGGCCGCCGGAACCTGAGCGTCCTCCCTGCGCCCCCCTGCGACTCGGTCCCGTGTTGCGTAATCGCCGCTCTGTTCATCCTCCAAATCTATTCCTAGTGAACAGTGTGTGTGTGTAGCATGTATGTACAGACCGTGCTGGCCCTGCTCTTGCTCCGTTACTGTGTGATGGTTGGTCGACAGGCTACATTTAGGTTTGACAGTTTGCCAAATAGTCCTAAAACGTGGCTCCTCCTCCTCCTCCTCCTCCTCAGTGTGCTCCCTCCGGGTAGTATTCCGTCCCGCCGGCCGCCTGCACCAGGGAAACTAGTCGAGCAGCTTTAACCCGCCTCTAACCTTGACAACAAAAACCCAGGAGTGTGTGATCCCATCCTCCGCCACGCCTCCGTCCTGTTCCTGCGAGGATCACTGATGCTGCATGTGTGTGTGGGTGTGTACTCCTACAGTGTTTAGATCAGCTCACTGATTTTTCACACCAAATCAAAGGCTTTTGTTTTCTTTGATATATTTATTTGAATTCCTGTGTCTTTACAGGAATTCCCATTCCCCCATCCCACTCTGTTCTGATTGGCCAGCTTGTGTTAGTCTTTCTTTGGGCCCAACTGTGGCCAGTTGGAACAGCATCATGTTTCAGCAACAACCTAACTGAAAATCCTGGTGCATGCTGGGACAGGTTGTGAAAACTGTTGTCTGTCTGTTAAGTTCTGTGAACAGATGGAAACATTGGTCAAAGATGGTTTCTGGCCTGTAACTGTATCTATTGTTGTTCTATGGTTTTGTCTCTGGGAAAAGTAAACAGGATGGGTGAAATGGTTTACTCTGTGGGTGCAGGAGCCCAGAAAGCATGGTCAGTTATGGCTTTTTGACTGACAGAGAACCTGTTCTGTTCTCATCAGTTCTGGACATTTCAGCCAAAAATAGTTTGGTTCTAGAAACTTAGAAGTTAGAAGTCTGTTTGCCGGGGAGAAGTCAGACAGACATGAACAGGAATCACGACAATATCAGAGTCATAAGTGGCTGTGCACTAAACCCATGAAAAAAGTTCAATTCAATTCGATTTACTTATATAGGACAAACAACAGGAGAAAGAGGATACAAAGGGAATGACATGCAATGATTGCAATGGACAGAGAGAATTAATCAATGATGGCAAGCCGTGCTGGTCCAGAGGCAGCAAAGCAGGCCCAAATCATGTGATTGCCACCACCATGATTCACAGATGGGATTTGGTTCTTATGCAGGGTATGGTTCTAATTCAAACCAGAAAGTTCCACTTTGGTCTCACCCTTCCACAAAACATTTTTCCAGTAACTACGTCAGTGTTGGTCAACACTCTCCTCTTGGTGGACTCATAGTGATACTAGCCACTTGTCTACGTCTTGATCTTTGGTCGGCCACTCCTGGGGAGGTTGTTCATGACCTGCCTGACAGTCCGGTGAAGTTCAAGCGTTTGAAATATACAATCTGGACTACAGTATATGCTGTATATATACTGTATATACTGTATATGCCGACTGGTTACAAACACACACAGAGGCAAAGAACGAGCCGTGCAGCTCTGTTCAGGATATGCGTAGTCCATGTTTATTTGTTAGTTGACAGTCTGGGGTTAGTTTGTCAGATACAGTACAGCCCACAAATGCAACAAGCAGGTACAACATCAGCACACCTCAATATTGCAGTACACCCCTTTCCCCCACCCCCCCACCCCTTTTGCATGTGTGTTTGTGTGTTGAATCCCACATCAGCTCACCCCTAGCCAACACACAGCCACACACACACACACCACAGCTGCCCTCCCATCTCCAGTATAATCCCCCTAAGTCGCGTCATACTGAAGCATTTCATTGTTTCTGATATCATCACTAAAGATGACAATACTGACCGCGTCATCGTAACTGATAATAGTAGTTGTTATCATTAGCAGTATTGTTTATAGCTACAGTTTTTTTTACTAGTTTTTAATCATGTGTATCCCCCACTGTGTTAATATATATAAAAGGAGGCTGCAACAGAGACAGACAGGCAGACAGACAGGCAGACAGACAGGCCTGTACAGACAGTCAGCAACAGTGTCGGAGCAGAGACAGACAGGAGCGAGACAGAGGCCTGGAGATGTTTAACAAGGCAACAAGTTGAGATTAGAGTGTGGATAATTACATTTAGGACCGTGTTCATGTTTCTGTCTTCATTTGTCTCAAAGACCATTGAAAAACAAGGAAAGTTCAATGTCCTGCATAAATGGTGAATTTTCTTATAAACTGGAGTGTCCTGAAAAAAGATAATACTGCTCTGATTGAAACATCAGGGATGATTGATCAATGCAGAACAAGAAAATGGTTGATCTCCATAAGAAGAAAATCAGCAATGGATGTGTGAAATACTGTGTGTTGAGACATCAGAGATCCAACACACTGGATCACGTGTTCATTACCATGAAGACAGAGTTTACTTTGCAGGACATTCTCAAAAAAATCTAAAACAAATCCACCACATGAGCTCAGTGTGTGTGAGATGAGTCATCCGGCCCATCACTCCAGTCCCTCTCTACTCCACAAACATTAAAACAATCTTCAGCTCTTCAGGTCCATACCCATGGGACACATATTTTGTCAGATTGAGTTTGTCTGCACAGTTGGATCCACAATGAAGTGCAGCCTGTCTGATACTCCAAAGCAACAAAATAAACCCCTTAAGTAATGAGACTCATTTCCAATATGGGTCCATCCAGCGCTGCAGTGGACATTAGTGTCTCTCACCCATGTCCATTCAAACAGCTCTGCCTTGGCAAGAGGCATAAATATTAATAATCGATATTATCTGCTGCATCACTAAGCGCTATAAAGAAAATCGATGAAGTATTGTTCTCGCTATTATTCTAGTCTTCTCTAAATGTCTCTCGGCTACTAAGTGACATGAGAGGAAAACCTAAGAGGAGACGATGGTGGGGGGATTGGGGGTTGTGTGATACAAATGCTACAGTACAAAATTAAATAAAGCCATGAATAATAAAAAACAAATATTGATCATTTTATAAAAGAAGCAATGGAAATAAAAAAAACGTCAATCTCAAGGTTCTATTTACATTCAGAGAACGATATGTCAGATTCTCTATGTCTGTCAACTCTTCCTCCTTCTCTTCCTCAGTCCTGCCTCTCTCCTTTAGAGGGTCCCAAAATGGGTTTGCTACAGAGGACCACCCTTCCACATGATTTTCATAGGTCTCCACTTTATGTATGTCAGTAAATAAGTGTGTGCACGATGTGTATATGTGTGTGTGTGTGTGAGTGTGTGTATGCATAGGAGTGTCTTTCTGTCTGTAATCACATTCTATGTACAATGACCCTGTAAGCAGTGATGGGGAAACAGAGCTCGCTGAAGCACTGGATCACTGTGAAGCAGTTGGGATGAAAATGCTTCACTAAAACAGATACATCTGCTGCATTTGATGGCTTAAACGTGATAGAGTAGCCTACTGCTTTTGTTACTGTGCTCACTAAAACCTGTGGTTTAGTGCAAATACTGTATCTATTGTGAGCAGCTCTGTGTTTAAGTACTATGGTCATGGACATCGTGTTTTCAAATCCAAAAGACACTCTGTCTGATACAAGTGTGAAATAACAAGGCCTCATTTAAGGGTGGTCATATGATCTGTGGTGGGGTGGAGCAGGACGTCCATGTCGAGCTCAATGCACTGCAGCTTAACTAAAGGGAACATTCATTTGTTGCCATGGTTTCTGGCACCTGGTGTTATTAGCAGTGTTGGTAAATGAGCTAATGTTTTTATTAGATGATTTAGATTCCACATATGTGTAATTAAATTAAACATATAGTCATCATACTTTTGGCACAATCCCACCAAAGCTGATTAAGTTAATATAAAAATGTATGTATTGTTGATCTGGTGAAGGTAAGGTCTTTATTTTCTTGTATTTTGTTTAGTTGTGTATATTTTCTTAAGCTGCAGTGCATTTAGGGCTCAGGGCCAACATAACATTGTGGTTTTGCATTTTACCTGCAGATCAAACAGGAGGATGACAACATGACAGTAAAAGGACTGCTTGCGTGGAGAAATGGATGATTGATGCGTGGACAGAAAGGAGGTGAAGAGCCTCAACTGGACTCTCTTAAGGCAACAGAGCTCCAATCGCTGCAGGTCAAAGGGCAGGGCTGGAGAGCATGAACAATCACACGCAAGCACACACACACACACACAGACTGGAACAGTAACTCTTTAAACTCATATGCTAACTAACTAACTTTGAACTGATTTACAGTACAAATGCCTCAGGGAGGGGCATGCATCTTAGGTTTGGGAGCTGCTCTGAAAGCTGTGATATTATCAATAAATAGCAAAGTCATTCCCTGACGCATGCAGACAAACACAAATAAATAGCTTGAAAACAAAAGCATAGCGGTGATGTATCATAATGAAGCACAAAAGGTTAAAAATATAGCTGAAATTTGTGACATTTATATCAAAATGAACATGAGTTTAAATCACTGAGTAAAAAGAAATGAGAGACATTTTGGTCACAGATGAGTTGAAATGACACTTTTTCCCTTTTCTTCATCTCACTCTTCATCACATCAGCATCCTCCTCTTCTCTACCTCTCTTTCTAATAGAAGAGTGAACTATTGTCTGATTTTGTATGTTTGTGTGTCTCTTTCTGCGTGTGTATGTGTGTGTGTAAGCTTGAAGTAGAAAAGGCAAGACCTCCTGTAAACAGTGTCACTGCATAAACCTGTGGAATGTACTGAGACGGTGTGTACGTGTGTGTGTGTGTGTATGTATAACAGGTGTTTGTTAGTACATTATAACATTTCAGGCAGTGCATTTTGGAGTGGTCTGTCCCGTTATGTTTTGTTGCAGATAGGCAGTGTGTATACGTGTGTATATGTGTATATATTTTATGTGGTGTATGTGTCTAACTGGGCCGGTTCAGGATGCTTGACATGGATGGAGCAATGGGAGGAGGTGGGACAGTGTTAACGGGGGAGGTGGGACCGGAGCTCTCGTTGCCGTGGGGGACGGGCCCCCGGCCACTGTATTGGCCAATGAAAGAGCCGTCCTCGTTGAACTGGATGTCCACACTGTCTCCATATTCAGCCAGAGAGTCGTCACTGCCCAGCTTACTGTCGCCACACAGGGACGGCTGGCTGTCTGAACGCTTCTCATCTGCATCACTGAAAGACCACAGAGAAATAGTCAGTAAAGTTTGTAGTGATCCTAAACTCTCATTTAAAACAAGTAAAAATAAATCTAATATATAAAGATATAAAAAATATAATGCTGCAACTTAAATGTTTACATCAAAACAACTAAACATCTTGATTAAATTTCACATGTTGTGTAAGTGTAGTTACTTAGTTTAGTTATTTGATATTTGTTAGTTCAAGTTAAGTTCTCAATAGAATGGTATGTGCTGTTTGATTTACTTACTTTACTTAATTGGTTTCTTTAATGAACATTCTTGGAACTTATAAACAAGAGTTGTTCTGACTTTTATCAAAAACTTGAAGTTGAACAACTCCATGGAGTTACAGTAACGTGACTAAGCTATTGGTCTACATGCAATGACTCCATCACAACACAGGTACAAAAAGCAACATGCATGTAAAAGCTAATGGAGGCAGTTCACTTCCTCACCTCTCCAGAGATCTACAAGCAGAGCATTAGGGGAACAAAGAAAAGTGAGATGTCAAAGAAGGAGAGCTGGGAGCATTAAGAGCGGTGTGCTCAAATGAAGAAGCTGATAAAAACATTAGTGCATGAAATTGAATCATTCCATAATAAAGTTAGCCTATTAAAATCTGTAATAGCATAGGAATACTGCTGATGCAAAACTGCAGATGACAAAATTATCCAAATGACTGCACTACTCTACTGACAAGATATCAAAATGAATAAATAGCATTTGATTTTGAAATAAAACACCTCAGTGATGCATTGTTACATAAAGTAGCACAGGGTCAAGTGGGGTTAAGAGGAACACATTAAATGTGTTAATCAGTGTCAATCAAATCAGCTCCTCTCTTTCTTCTTAAAAGCAGTGCAATCTTCTATCTCAGCTTGGTAATGAGAGTCTACACTTGTTTCTCTTAAGAAGAAATGTTCAGAGAACCATTCGACAATTTGTAGACGCAGATTTTCACAGACTGGTGAACTTCTGTCAATCTTTACTTCTGAGAGACTCTGACTCTCTAAGACTCTCTCTTTTTATACAGTTTGAACATTTGATATGTTTCCTATTTTCTACCGTGAGTAAAATATGGGTTTATGAGATGAACAAATCATTACATTGTGTTTTTATGTAAATTTTACACAGCGTCGGACTTCTTTGGAATTGTGGATGTACCTGTAGTTTGGGTTAGGGTTATCTGTTCTGATGGTGAATGAGCTAATTCATTCACTGGGGACTCACCTGTACTCTCCGAAAGTCTCATCTTTCATTGGCCGAACTTCAGAGTCCACCTCTTTGTCTTCTTTGTTCTTCACTGTGGGGAACAAAAACCTTGATATCAAACTCTTGTTTATAGCCTAAAGTGTGTATGTGCCAGTGTGTGTGTTAAGGTGTGTAGAGTATATACAGCAAGTATACAGTTTGTCTCACCTGCGTATTTGCCACCCTTGCTGCGTTTGATCAGACAGAGGATGAGCAGAATCAGCACCAGCAGCACAATGGCGCTGATGAGTCCTATCAACCAACCTTGGGTGGCGAAACGGTTGGTCACCACCGATGGCACTGAGAGACAAAGAGAGCCAACAAGACCAAACAGTCCTTAATGCCAAATACAGGGGAATAAAAGAAAGGTTTTAATTTACCTCTTGACAGAATGCTTGATATGTTTGTATATTGATTATTGATTATAGCTTAGAATCATGTTGCTGACATCAGTGTGTGTGTGTGTGTGTGTGTGTGTGTTCCTACACACATACGTGGTTCTGCAGTCCATGCCACATCCTCCCACTGGGTGAAGTTTCCGTGCATGATCACAAGGTGGTACTGAGACCCCGGTTGGAGGCCTGTCAGTGAATAGAAACCCTGCGTGGAGTTCACCACCTCGGACTCTTGCCACTCACCCCCGGCTGTAGCAAACATCCACACACAAAATCATAATTAGTAAAGTTGTTGTCTTATTCTCTCTTCTTCTCCACTAATGAACATTTCTTCACCCTCTTCTTGACTCTTTCTTCTTCATCCTTTCTTTCTGCCACACAACTCTCATCAACTTTCTCGTTTATCCATTCCGATTATCCCGCTTCAGCTACTTATTGTGTTTCCAACTTATATAACACTAGCAAAAGGTTTATAAACCTATAAGCAAGTGTGTATTTAATATTTTATATATATTAATGGATTCATCTTCTCTCTCCATTTCCCTCTCTGTGTCCAGTTCCTCCATCTCTCTCTCAGTAACGATCAGCATCATGTACAGTACTTTCTTTTCCTCCACCCTTTTCTTACCAGTCTTTCTCAAGTAGCGGATGTGGAAGCCGTGGTTCCTGTGTCGCTCTTCAGGCACCCAGCTCAGGTTGAGTGACGTGTTACTGGAGACTATGGTGATATTTGATGGAGGAACTGAAAGGAGAGAAAAACACAAAGGCTTTGCAGAAAGGAAAGGAAACTGGGACGAGAAATTCACTGAAAATTATGAATAAAGTTAAAAGAATATAAGAACTTGTTAGAATGAATGCTGTAAACAAATCACTGAAAGCTCACCTCCATCAAGCAGGGTGGCGCCCCTCAGTGTGATGGGGGGTCCATCTCCCTTGGCAGTGCGTGCTATCACTTTGAAGTTGTAATAGGTGCTTGGGTCCAGATTGCCCAACACAATGTGAGTCACACTGGGATCGTTGATCGTCTGTATAGCCAGTGAGCTACTCTGCACCTCTACAGACGATACACAGACCAGTATATATCACCTTATGTTACATGTATGTATGTCTACAAGTAGCTGATTATCAGAATTTTTACTTTTAGTTTATATTTTTACAGAGTCTAGTAAAAACATATAAAAGGGTAAAAGAGTAAAAAGGTCTGAATGCTTCTGGCTGTAAGTCATTTGATCTCATGCTACAGCCAGCAGATGTCTTTTAAGATGGGATCTTATAATGTTTTCTCATCACAAATGTTTTATATTTGCATTTTCTACTGAGATTTATTGTGTGAAACAATTGAATAGTTACTTCATAAAGACGGTGTATCAGGTCATAAATGTGCTCTTTGGACAAATGCAAAGAACAAAGGTGATCTTCAGCAACCACTTCCTGATTTGCCCATCAGGTTGCTTTTAATTACAGTAAGTTTCATACAGTCTATTATAATAGATGTCAAACCTTACCCTGTTGATTCTGCACTATGTATCCCAGCAGTACACCATTGGTTTCAACTGGAGGGGTCCAGTAGAGAGTCAATGAATTCTCTTTTGGACTATCAAACCTCAGTGATGCAGGAGGACCAGGAGCTACACAGACACACACATCAGTTAGCATCTAATTAAATATGCCAAGATTTAGAATCTTCATTAAGAACCTCAGTTAAACCAGGCAGACTCTGCATTATAAACAGAATTGTACTGATTTTAGCCCTGAACTGGTTTCCCACAACAAATTTTAGCCTGAATTTGTCATTGAACAAACAGTCTAAATATGAGTTCTGTATTTTCAGAAAGGCATACAGAGAGGTCACTGAAAACACAAAGTGTGAGTTAGACAACATATAAGATGAATAAAGCAGTGTCTGTCAAGCTTTACTGTAACTCTGTAAACTCACCTCCCTCTGGCGTGTTGAAGCGATGAGGTGGAGAGGGGGGGCCCTCCCCCTTGCTGTTACAGGCAGTGACAGCCAGCTCATAGTGAGAGTAAAATTTGAGCCCTGTCACTTCAGCTGAAGTCTTTGTGCCATGGACGTCCACCACCCTACTGTCTTGGTGTATATCCTTCCCTCTCTCCACTCTGTCCCTGTTCCCCTCCTTGTGGTGTGATTTTCCAAGAGACCTTTGAACCCGCTCCCCCTGGTGACCCAACCTCCTGATGTAGATCTAGAGTAGAACGCAGAACTAAATTATTGAATGTGTAAATTGTTTTTAAACAAACTAGCAATGACTGGAATTTTAGTTATTATGCAGCAGTGAATGCCCACACAATGTAAAGACATTTTAAGATGTGACGTTGGGCTGTGGGACTATTTTCTAACAATTGATTGGCTATTTGGGAATTTCTAAGTAAATAAACTGAGTGTGAAACTTTTTATTTTTACTTTACTTTTACTATTTACTTTATATTTTTACAATATTGAATCATGGTCAATTTAATTTGACTGGTCAGCAGAAAAAGACTCTTTCGAGTATTCACCCCCTTCAAGTGACTATTCAGTATATGCACTCGTGAGTTACAGCCTTGAGCCTGTGTGGTTCATCTTTGTACTTGGTGCATCTTTTATTTTTTCCCCATCCTTCAAGCTCTGTCACGCTGCATGAAGACTATGAGTGAAAAGCTCTTTTCAAGTCCAGCCACAAATTCCCAGTTGGACTAAGGTCGGCTGCTACCACCATAGTTCATGGTGGGGTTGGTGTATTTGTGATGATTTGCAAACAGAGCATCTAATCTGATGACCACTAACACATTTTGGTTTCATCAGACAAAAGTAACTTCTTTCAGTTGACCTCAGTTTTCCATGAAACTCTAGCTGAGAAACTCCTTCAGAGGATTCTTGCTAGAGCACTTTCATGGTCACTCACTTTTTGAGGACGGCTGCTGTACACCAGTGGCATATTCCTTCCATTTCTTAAGGATGGTTTTAACTGGACTCCAAGGGAGATTCTGTGACCTGAAATTTCATCTCATATCCATCTCTTAACTTGTATTTCTCAACCTTTTTGTGGCGTGCTTTTGTCTTCATGGTGGAGTTTTTGGACAGTCCTTAAAATACATTCACCACACTCAGCTGTTTGACATCTAAAACCAATACCAAGACCAATACTCTTTATAGACACTGTATCAACTAGTATCACTGCTTTAAGCAGGGCTAAGGAATATTTTTTATAATAATTTATTAATAATAATGATTTTCCTTCTCTATAAACCATTAAAAATGCCATGGTGATGTTTTCAAATGTCTTTAATGAAATTAAGTAATCGTTTCATTACCTTATTGAAACTCTGTAACAAAATATCTGCATTTAGAAACACAGGAATGTCGAAAAACAAATATAGGACAATAAATGAAAAACATTTTCTGGATAATCGTAATATGTATAAAATTAGTGGTGAATAACTTCACCACTAACTAATAAACAAATTCCAAATGGCAAAAGTCATTCAGGTGGTAAGTCAGGAAAACAGTTCTCTGTTGTTCCTTCTAGGCCTCATGGTTGAAGGGAAATTGTACAAATGGCCACACGGTGGTGCTATCTCCACCGTAAACACTGTACATGGTATGAGCTGTAGAGCACATGTACTAACTAGTACCTTGTATCCCAGCAGCCGACCTCGGACATTCTGGGCTTCATTCCAACTGACCCTGACTGTGGTGTTCATCACAGTTGTGTCAACTCCAGTGGGAGCCTCTTCAGGCTCTGAGAGAGGAAGACAGAGAAGAAAACACAAGATGGAGAGAGAGAAAGACAAGCAGCTAAGCATCGAGCTTGCAGTAAGAATAAAATATAATGAAGTCCTAAAAAAAAACAGCGTTGCGCAGTAATTTAAATTAAAAAATGTATGAACTGCATGAATAAAATTGACAGTGATGAAGATCACTAACGTGTGTGAAGGCAAAACTGTACACAAACAGATGTTTCCCCAGTGTCTCATCTGACAAACCCGGCTATGCAATGGACGAAGCTTGTCCCTGCTCAATGAGCTCCGCTCACCTGCTACCCAAGTATGAATGTGAAGGAACATTCTTCTCCAGTAACAGCCCTACAGGCAACCTCTCTTGGATAAATGCACCCAGCAGCCAGCCCAGGCTGAGACTGACGATGTGCAGCAAGAGGTTTCTCCACCAAATTGTAATGTTCCACATAACTGGCATGAAGTTACATTACTGCCAAACACACATCATGTGATATTACACCCAGAACTGTTATCATGCAGCTCATAAAGAGAGAATGTCTATTCATCACTTGCTGTGGTCTATGACCTTCGACCTAAAGACATTTCCCAACATAATTCGGCTTTTGAGAACAATAATCACGCTGCCATTGACAAGCTGCATAGTAGAAAGCCTGTTTTTCACCATAAGCCAGATCACAACACAAAAAGCATTCGTGCTGACAAGTCACCCAAGAGTTTTTGGTGTTTCATTCCAAAGAAAGATGATGTTGGTTATGACATTTTTGCACTGTGACTCACTGTAAAACTTTCAACAAGAAGAGAAGAGAATTTTGCCTTCTCTTGTGAGGGAGGGGATGAAGAAAGATCTGCAAGTATTTGGGACACTGAGGGTGACTTTTTATTAAGCTTTAACTGTGACACAAGCATTAGACTTAGCTGAAATGAGTATTGATTTGGACCTTGATTAAGAATATCTGTGTCGAATGTCTTTGTTTACTATGAGATACAAACAAATTATTCTGACTCAGATGATTGATGAAACTTCCTTTGACTTCTTGTAAAGAGGGGAGTTGTGTTGTTTTGTGAAGGATGAAAAAATAAAGATGTATCCTTCTGTTACTGAATGATGACTGAAGTGTTGACGGAAGTGACGTACTGTCCTCCCCGGAGTGTCCGATCTCAGGCTCCGGTGCTGGTCCTTCTCCAAGTGAGTTGACAGCCTGGACTGTGATCTCAAACGGTGTGTATGTTCCAGTGTTGTTTACAAAGAATGGCGGAGACTTTGCAAAGTGATGATTCCAGTGTACACTTGTCCCCCCAGCCTCCCGCCATGACACTTTATACTCAAAGTCAGGGCCATGATATGAGCGTTTGTCCATCTCCTGCAAAGACAAAGAGAAAAATAATATTCACTTGGACTAATACTTTTCAAGTAAATGTCTTTGTTTGTTCATTGAAGGAGCTAGTAACTAAATCTTTTAAATGAATGTAAGTTAAAAAATACAATACTGTATTTGTCTCATAGAGCAGAAGTACAATTTAACATAAAACACATATACTAAAGTAAAATCTCAAGTCTCTCAAGGTTGTTACTTTACTCACATTCCATGTAATCATCAGAGTATTTGGGTCAGTGGGCCCACTGCGCACACCAGTGGGATTACTGTGTGGAACTAGAGGGTGAAGACAGAGGGAGAAAGGCAATAAAATAATAAATAAATGTCTAATTGTGAAGAGATTGCCTGCTGAGAGTTAGAAGATTGATGTCACTGTGAAATTCCTATTATCTCCTAGTTACCTCTTAGCTTAGCATAAAAACTAGAAAGAAGGGTAAACTGCTAGCTTGGCTCTGTCCAAGGGTTTCAAAACCCAAAATGAACATGTTAGAATATGTTTGACCTGTGGAAAAGTGTAAACAACAAGCTGTGGTTTGTATGTTAGTAGCTTCACATTGATGTAACCAAAATGTTGAATTATTTGCTTCACAGATTATAATAGAGACAAATGAAGTTGGGGAATCAACATCTGACTAGTGAGCTTTATCAAAAAATGAATCATGTCATCATGTATCACTCACCAGCTGGTGGCGTGCTGTGGGTTTCTGAGGGCCAGCTGGGGTCGCTGTGGCCCAGCTCGTTGACAGCGATTACCCGAAAGCGGAAGGTGCAGAAAGGGTTGAGGGTCAGCTGCAGATGGTTGAAGTCCCCAGGCACTCTCTTCCACTCTTCCCACCTCTGCGTCCCCTCCTCTGTGTGCTTCTCCTCCCGGGCCTCCACAATGAACTCTGAGAGAAGGAAACAGACACCATGCTTCAGGTAAAATATTAGGACTGTCTCCAAGCAGGAAACTCAAGGAAAAGCTAGAGCCAATAAATAGAACTAAATCCTTATTTTATTATTATTATTACCTAGTGTATTTCATGTCAAAAATCTTAGCAGAAGGCAAACATCGGTATCTTTCTAACTGATAGTTTAGTGTGTGTTTAGTACCTATGATGGGGCTGTTGTGTGAGTTTCCTGGGACCCAGCTGAGAGTGAGGCTGTAGTCACTGACATCGGATAGAGGCAGAACCCTGGGTGGGTCTGGTTGTGCTGAGGGCACAACAGAAAACTGTTAGTGTTCAAACTGTCTCACACACACACATCCACACATTCTTAATAGCCAAACTCACATGCACACAGTGACATACCTACTACAGTGATGGAGCCGTTGGCCTTTACATGGTCCAGGTCAGTGATGACCTCACAGGAATAGGAACCTGTATCGTCTGATTGGGCATCGGTCACTTTTAAGGTGCCATTCTCAAAGACAGTGTACCTACACAAACAACATCATGTACATGTCGGTGAAGATTGTCAGTCATTCAAGTGAGGTTATCTGGAAGATTCATGGCAAATGGTCTTCTTTCTTCTTTCTTTGAAACGTTTCACTACTTACGTTAGATAGATAAAATAGATGGTTTGACAGACGAGTGAAAGGAATCATCTATGTATAAATAGAAAAAATCTACTCACACTTTCAAAAATGATCCACTGATTTCATCTCATCTTTATTCGTTGTGATACCAAACAGAGATTTTACCATAATTTTTGCTGTAATTTATTTAAGAATTAATATTGTTGTTACAATTTAATAATTAAACAAACTTTCCTCGACTAAAACATTTGGTCAAAAAATTCATTGACAAAATGAACACTGCCTTCTGTCACTTTGTTTATTGTCCTTCTAATGAGGCTTCCAGATAACACTGTGTATATCTTCAGAGTGAATTCATTTTAATGTGATGACTTTAACGTTCATCTAAATCATCTACAGTAAAACTATATTGTGTAACTTTGTATGTAACACATTTTACAATTTACTGTGCCATTAAGATAAAGATGTCACATCTCCCCCCTCTCTATGGTGACTTGCATTTCACACTGTGGTGACTTGGCAAATGCAAATCTGATTACCCAGAAGAGTGGAGGTTCCCAGGCACAGAAACTGTTCTAAATAGAGCTAATAAGTTGATATTAACACTCTTTAAATTTGCTTTCGAGTGAAAGAGGTCAGTCTGTGTGTTTACTTGTCATCTGGTGATGATTCCTGCAGTTTCTGTCCATCCTTCCTCCAGACGACCTGGTACTTGAGCAGCTGGTGGTCTTTGTAGAAATGACAGTCCAGTATAGCACTGGTTCCTCTGAGTACACGCACGTCTTGTGGGCCTCTCAGTATCACCGTCCGATCTGATGAGAAAAAAGAAAATACAGGGCAATATGCTTATTTGATCTTATTTACTGCATATAATTGTGACCAAAGAAATGACCACACATACACATACCATACACCAATCAGCCCCAACAGAGGGGGTCAGGATAGGCACTCTAGCTGGTCTGCAGCTACGCAGCAGCACATGCAGTAAGGTGTGCTGCATTGCGTGTTTTACATTAGATCACCACTTTAAAATGTGGTTATAATGTTGTGGCTGATCAGTGTAGATTTTATACAACTGAGATGTAAATGCAAACTAGGAGGAAAAAAAACTCTTTCTTGCAGCATTTTCATTTCCATAACTTTTCAAGCCTGACAAGATAAAGCTGGGTTTCTTGGCAAAATTCTGAAATGGTGAGTCTTGACACAAAAATACAAGTATGACTCACTGAAGACTTCCAGATGAGCAGTGATTGAGATATTGGTGTGTTTGACAGAGCAGGTATACACTCCACTGTCATCGTGACTGACATTAGATAGCTCAATGGTCCCATTGGTCAGCAGGGAGACACGAGGGTCCGACAGCAGAGGAACCATGTCCTCGCCCTCCCTACAGAGAACACACACGCACACACACACATACAAAGACATTTTTCGTTTAAGAATTCATTTCATTCGTTAATGTAGATTACAGTTCCATCTGCCCTCAGTCAGAGTACATTCCGACCTTGAACACACAGAAATGAAGACCAGCAGTCAGCTGACAGGAGAACATTGATAAATCACACTTTGCTTATGTCACAGTACAAATCCCAATGTGGACAGTGCGAAAACTCTGTCATTACCTGCTGATAAGACATTCGAACACAGTGAATGTTTTATTGTTATTTTTAGGGTTTTAAGTGCATAATACTTTCACTGCAAATCTCTTGGTTCAGTGCAAACAAGTAAAACATGGTAAGTGATATAGCTAGAATTTTAGTTCATTTCATAATTTGCCCAGCAGATCCCCATCCACCTGAATATTTTGTATTTTAATTGTAATTGTAACTTTATACAACATCTGGTCAGTAACATTAGTAAGAGGCTCACAAGGAGGATCTTTGCAACTTTTGTTTCCTTGGTGTGACTATACAGTCATTAATGATAACACAAAATGATGATGATTCCTAAGTGTCTGAAATTTCAATTTACTGCTGACTAAAGAGTAAATTATTAAATATATATACATTCACTGTGTACTGTATAAGCTGTAGTGAATGAGTGGTCTTCACTGCTACTCATATGTTAATACATCACTGGCTTCACAAGGACACAACTACTAGGATAGATGTTTAGGGCAGAGACACACCAAGCCAACATCAAAGAACTAGAAGCAACAGGACTGTTTCTTCTCCTTATGTCACCTTCATGTGTGCCAAAAAGTAGCACTAGGAAATAACAGTCCTAACAGGTGGCAGCAGCCTTTCTATCCAGTCTGTAGTCTGCAGAAGAAAACCTTGCACTACAGATATGTAAACTGTACACAAAGCAGCACTCGGCAGTGTTTGCTGATTTGTTTCACAGCCCAGAAGGTTTATAGCTAAATGGCACTAGGGTCCAGACCAGGGTACAGCTAGTGCCAGTGTCATGATCATACATGAGTTCTCAGTGGAGGTGCTGGGGAAAATGACATTCTGCTACACATAAAACACCTGAAAATATAATGGTTGTAGCTTCTGGAATAATGATTAAGATTGCAATATGCATCTAAAAGAACCTCTGAGACATCAAGTATTATGTTTATGTGTGTGTCTCACCATGTGACATGTGGTCGTGGAGAGCCAAAGGATTCACAGTGTAGCTTGATGTTTCCTTCCTCAGTGACTCTGTAGACCACTCCATCGGAGGACAGGATCTGAGGAGGGAGTTCTGAGAGGCAGAGAGAGAAACATCCATATTAATCAGCTACACATGACAAGTACAGACACTTTGGAACAGCTGAGGGAAACATGAGCCAGACATTGAGCTGTGTACGTACCGACCACGTAGAGGTAGGTGTTGAGGAGGATGGAGCCGTGTTTGTTGGTGGCTTCACACTGATACACAGCGGTGTCAGCAAATTCAACATCCTTCAGTATCAACACACCACCTGATACACTCCGACGAGGATCCTGATCCACATCTGGGCAGTGGGGGGAGGAGATGGGTCAGGAAGAATAGAGGAATGGATGGAGGAAGGAAAGAGCCTAAAAACAGGACTTTTTTAGGGACTGAACAATCTGATGACATTGTGAGTTTGTCAAACAGAATCTCTTCAGTCTGTGTGTGTAGCCTGTGTTGACTGAACACGCTGTACTCCAACAGATGAGGCAGCAGCTGTTACAGGCCCTGACCTCTGACCTCTCTTCTAACTGCTTCCTTTCTCATATTAACACACAACTCTGCTTGTACTGTAATTGACTGTAAAAGACTGTAATTCATTACTGATAGGATGTCCCAATAACTCACTCAAAAGCCTACAGTTAATCCAGAATGCTGCAGCCAGAGTTCTGACTGGAATTAGCAAGAGAGATCATATTT
>JAUMHL010000028.1:25506448-25526262 GCA_032362345.1 Sandelia bainsii | reverse complement strand
TTACAGGGAGCCAATGGAGAGAAGCTAATGTAGGAGAAATATGATCTCTCTTGCTAATTCCAGTCAGAACTCTGGCTCCAGTCAAACAGCTGCCAAATGCCAACTAATAACCAAACCTAACATCAACCCCAGACTTTTATCTGCTTCATTTGTTTGGAAGTAACATGGGAATGGACCGGTCCTGGTCAATTAACTTCTTGTCAGTCAATTGCCCAAATACCATTGAGCCCCTGAAAATTGAGTTTTGTGAAACCTCTTAAAATAAAGCTGAATATCTACAATTACATCACATCTTGATTGTTTTTTTTCAAGTCCATTGTAGTGGTGTATAAAGGCAACATCATAAAAACTCCTACTACTACTTTCAGGCCTAACTGTATGTTCCATATGTTTGATTTAACACTATTATTATTACACTATTTTAGCAAAATTGACATAATTTATACATTCAGCCTACTTTTTAACCATTGATTTACTTTTAGATAATTGTTATATCAGTTTAACTATTAGGCTAACTTTAGCTTTAACTTGTAAAGTTGCCTTCCATTTTAATTTTGGCTAACCATTTTCTCTTTACTTTTACTTTTTGCAGACAAGCATTTAGTTTTATCTGTTTTATCAGCAGCAGGTGTTATAGCTGTCTCAAATATATCAGATATATATCAGAATTTCTCTGTCAAATTAGTTAAACTGCCATCTTTTCACATACCCTGTGGAAACTACAGATGGCTCTTGTGGTATAAGCTACTCAGGCTGAGAATCTCAGTGTTTGCCTTTACAGGCCATCAGACACAAAGAAGGTCTACAGTATCTGTGATGTTATTGAACTGTATGATTGTTATTGTATAAACAGAGTAATTATAGCTGTAGATGACGCTGCTAGGTCAATTAAAATCTAGGCTTATTAAAGTTGTTATTTATGTCATATTTAATTAATACAGTCAAACCTGCAGAGTAAACAGCATATAATGGACCACATAATGTAATGTAACCACATCCAGTGAATGAAGCTGAAGATAGAAATGTGGAAAGCCATAGCTAGACAGCTAGTCAGACATGCTCACAGAGCAGTGCAAAAAACTTTTTATGATCTCACTGTTATACAGGTAATAATCTTGGGATTTTGACATTTTGGGAAATATGTTTACTTGCTATTACTTGAGAGACGAGAAAAATTTATGCCAATCGACTGAATATGAAGTTACTGCCAGGAGACCGAGGGAAACGGCTCTATCTGTTAAAAACTGGTGGATTAAACAAGCACAAACACAGTTCATATCAGTTCATTGAATGAAATTTAGAACGTCCAGCAGGTGGACTTTGTTTCCTCTGCTGGTTTAGCTGTTCCTCTGTTTCTAGGCTTTATGAGATGCTGTATGAGAGGTTTCTTCACAGTGAGAGTCATCCCACACGTCCATAGCCACACTCATATAATTCTTTATTGTCAGAACAAGGAAAGTCACTTACTGTTATGCACTTTATCTGTTTGTCCACACGAAAGCAGTGAAAGGAGAGCAGAGAGGAACATGTTCAAAATGCTGAAGGCAGATTTAAACCATTGTTTTCAGAGCAGGAGCATATTTATTCATTTACTCAATTATAAATAGCGTTGACATTATAATGACTCTTTTAAAGGATTTGCCTTCCTCTTGGTTTTCTGACTCAGACATGCTGGCGTCTGAGATCAGATTACATCTTTCCATTCTCTATCGTTTTTCTCCTTTGTGTCTCCGTCTCTTTCTTTCACCCACTGCTTCATCCATCTCTCTTCAGCACACCCTCTCTTTTCTGCATCCTCATTCTACCCCATCTTTTTCCCTTCCCTCCTCTATATCC
Source organism: Sandelia bainsii (assembly GCA_032362345.1). NCBI lineage: Eukaryota > Metazoa > Chordata > Actinopteri > Anabantiformes > Anabantidae > Sandelia > Sandelia bainsii. The sequence continues at coordinate 25,524,426 of JAUMHL010000028.1, read as the reverse complement.
TCCTCTTTCAACCAGACCTAGAGGAGAAGGTTGGCTGGAGGTCAAACCCTCATCCCCTGTTCCTCTCCTCTGGGACCATAGTGGCTACACTCTGCTGACCTTTGAACTTCACCTCCAGAGCCACAGGCCATTCTAACCTGACGGTGTAGATATGTGGAAGTGTATTTATATTTGTTCTTATCTGAATGTATTTAAATAATTTTAGTAAGACCACTTTTCAGCATGAAAATAAACTTGACATAGGGAATGTGATCAGCTTTTTTTCACTATAATAAAGATCATGATGATAATGTATTAAAATAATAATAAACCATATCATGAAGTTTAGCTTTGCTTGATAATGCATGAAGGCTTTTAAAAGCACTTAGACACAAGATGGCAAAATGAAAAGAAAACAGTTGCTGTTTATGTAAAGTAGCTACTGTAGTAACTTTTAAGAAATCTGACTGACAAAAGCAAACAGATCTTTTAAGATCATTGGCAAAATGAACACCAAAAGGCTGTTATTTATGTCATATTTAATGAATACAGTCAAACCTGCAGAGTAAACAGCATATAATGGACTGTAACCACATCCTTGTCTGAGTGCCTGCTGATGGACTTCAAAATGGTTCGAAATGTGGAGAACCAGAACTAGATTGTTTCAGTCAGATATACTTACAGAGCTATGCAACTGACTTCTTATGATCTTACTGTTTTCAGGTGTCAACCTTGGGATTTTGACATTTTACTTGCTTTTCTGTTGAGAGTTAGATGGACACACAAGGGAACAGGTTCAAACAAAAACCAGGGGGACTCATAAGTTCCCTGTAGCTATGTAAACGCTATTTTTTCTCTCCCAGGGTACATGTTAGAATCTCCCAGGAAAAAAAACCTGGCGGTTGGTCTTAGAAGCAAAACACAGTCAAAAATTAACACCACTTCACCAGCAAGCCTCAATGCTGCATTTCCTCTGTATACAGACACTGAGGAAGAACAGTTGTAGCCATTTCATTACATGTCATGGTGACATAAAGAAAGTTCAGCAATGACTCCCCAGGGCCAGATCATACCTTTCATACAGGACAGCATGGTAGCAAATTGGCACAATAATCCCACCTTGAATGGACAGTGTAAAAGGGGCAACTGTAAGCTGTGTATGTAAAGTACTAGAAAGAAAGCTTTACAGGCGTAGCAACAGTAACTAAGGATTAAACAGTAATTTGGAACAAATTCCTGTTACAGCTTATGATAGTTTTTGTGGTTAAAGTTACTATACTTACACAGAATTTTATTAATTTTGAAGGCACCTTCCAATTGGCCCAAAAATTACAGCCTTCCTTGCCTTCTCTAACAACAAAAGCTAAGGGGGAGCAATTTTGGGCACGCCTAGTTCCAGAATTTAGTCCCATTCATTTTCTCCTGAACTATTTCAGACGACTGAACAAACTGAAAAAACACTTTCACCTTTGCGAGGACTATATTTCCATGGAGAGATGTTTAGTACTCACAGTCTTTGGGGATGTGGATGGCTCCCTGAGCGAAAGGAGGCGTGGAGGAGAGGAAGGACAGAGGGAGGAGGAAGAGGAGTAGGGGGAGGGCGGGGGAGCACGGCCCTCTATAGCCCATCCACCGACGCTGTGACACACACATCTTTCAATGTCCCATCAAAAGTGACGCAAGACACCCACACACTCATCAACACATAAAAAACACACACACCCTTGCAGCTTATGCACCCAACCATACACACACTCCAGGGACCTCCCAGACCCTCTGGAGAGTGGAGACGAGTAAACAGCAGTGTGCAGTAAGTTGCTGGGTGTGTGTTGCTTTCACAGTCTGTGTAGTGAAGCTGTGAATGAGGATCTCTGCCTCTCTCAGTCAGGTCCCCACTGCTGCTGCTGTGGAGAAAGGAATATGAAAAAGAAGAAGGGGCTAGTAGAGAGAAGAGGGAGGACTGACCCCGAGAACAAAGGAGGGATAGGTGGAGGAAGGGAGGGCACACAGCACAGGGAGAGAGGAGAAACAAAAACAAAGAGGTAATTAATTTCACCAAACATAAGCCACCACAGAATTAGACAAATATTAACATTTTCCAAACAGGAAATTTGACTTAATATTGATCTACAAATAAAAACATCACATTTAACTCCAAGGCATATGTGTGTGTGTGTGTGTGTTCCAAGACGATTGGGTTAGGTTAGGTTCTCATCTTGATAAAGACAAGATGAGATCAAAGCAGCAGGAAACATCTTCTCTACTAATGATATTACAAAGACCGATTGTGTGTGTGTGTGTATGTTTCTGCCACATCAGCTGCATTTCTATTAATCTAAACATCTTCTCTTTTGTCCCTGCCTGGTGACTGAACACTGACCCGTGACAGCAGGAGTGTTGGGGGGTGAAAGCAGACACAGATGGATCACTCTTTCTCCCCTTTGTTCCCTCGCCTCCCATCGCTGCCTCACCATGCATGCAACTTTGGTCATTTTCTTGTTTTTACTTGAAGTGAGGTTGTTTGATCTACATGCTGGTATAATTCTTTCAAAATCCACTCAGCACCTTAAAAAACTCACAGTAAAAATAACTGGCTGTGGCACTACAAAGCCCTGAATTCAAACAGTTTATGGGAATATTTTTATGAAGCAAAACAAATTCAAGGAAACCCCTCTGATGAGCAAAGACAGAAGTTACAAAGACAAATCAGTCTAGAGTTTCCTAAAGCAACCCAGTCACCAGGATATTATCTTCACATCCTACTAATATATTGTATCAGTTATTTGTAAGTCTTTTCTGCCTGTATTGTGTTCTCAGTTGTTTTCTAGTGAAAACAACTTTGAGTAGTCCCTGGAGTTCAACTCCACAGAAAGCAGCGTGAGCAGCGTGACATGAGGAGGTTACAGGAGGCGTCATAACTTATCAGTCTGTGAGCGTAACCACCCGCAGTCCTCTGCCGAGGCCTGTCTGAGGCTCCTCTAAAAACACACACACACACACACATGCACAGGGGCAGGGAGTGACAGCTGGCTAATGTAGACCCCTCCTATATCCAATTATTACGCAACCTGTCCCCAACACACATCTCCCTCTGTCTCTCGCAAACACAGACACACACACATAGACAGACAGGAGACATACATGACCCCCATCTCAGTTCCTATTGTTGTCACAGCCCATCTAGTAATTATGACTCTTGACTTGCACACACAAACACACACACCACACACCTTGAATGCAGTCCTTGAGGCTGCTGCTACCTGCCAGGCTTATTTACAAAATAAATGACCCTAACAGTGTGACATAAGGTGTGTGTGTGTGAGAGTGTGTGTGTTAATGGGAAAAAGATAACGAGCAGCAGTAGGGGTTCCCAGATGTAACAAGGGCGGACAGAAAATGTGACAGACATTCAGAAAATAAATGATGATATAAATGTGCCAGCATGCTCCAGTCTGGTGACAATTTCAGTGATTGTAGTTTGAGGTAGAAGAAGACTTCCTTTATATTAATAATTCATGGACCTCCCGCTGCAGCGGTAAGTGAGGGACAGGGGAGCACCAGGGCTCATTAACAAATTAATCTAAAGACGTATGTCTGTGTGTCTGTACTGAAGCTGCAGCTTTAAGATCTGTGCTGACAGAAAATCATCTCAGTTCAATTTGATTGTGCATTTAATGCATACGACTGTACACTCTTCACCATCCCTAAAGTCATTCTGGGAACTTGATGCATTATGGCCACTTGAATTCAATCAGACAGCGAGCCATTACAGAAGAGGAACGTCAATTTAGGATTTAAAGATGAGTGCTGAACAGGAAGAGTTTTCAGATTCTGTTGGTGCTCCAAGTTGGACCATCCGGTATGTGGTCTATGGTAAACATCATCCACAGGTCCACAGGATTAGTCGATAAACATAAAATGAACGGCTGTTTTCCCCCTTTTCTCTTTCAAAATTCTCATCATTGTCTCTTCATTTTTATGGTTTCAGTTTGGTTCATTCACTTTCCAGATGGCAAACTGCATTTGAGAGAAGACAGGTGCTGATAAAAACACTGGTATGTACAACATGCTTATAGCAGCAAAACTAACTGAACATCACTGAGCCTGTGCAGACCCCACAAGCAGCCTTATTTCTGTTCTGTACTGGTTAACATTAAACATACTGTGCCAATTTCCTTTTTTGCCACAACACCCCCACCGGCCTCCTTCACCATCCCGTGCTGTTCCACAGAACCTGAGTGGCATAGATAGCAGAGGCAGGTGGACCAGTTTGTCCTCTGGGAGGCCTGAGGGGAGGTGTGGAATGAGGGGAGGCAGGGCGGGTGCAGGTGGGATGGTCTACAGGGAGGCCTGAGATGGGAGGGGATGGAGATCACAGAGTAAAAGCCAGGGAGGGGGGTGCAGGTGGATGGATAGTGCGCGACAGAGCGAGAAATTAAGTCATTGATAGATTCCGATCTGCAGGAAAGAATTGGGAAAGTGGGGATGGAGAGATTAAGCAAAGGGTAAGAAGGGGTGGGGGCAGAGGAGGACACTCTCCCTAAATACACGCACACAATCTAAGATACACAAGAAGTAGTTCTAGTTTATACCTCCCTGTTGGCCGCGTGACCTAAATTCACCTACATTCATTATTCATTACGCACCTCACATTTACTGTGTGTGTGTGTGTGTGTGAGACAGTCTGTAGATGTTACTGCTGATGTCCTTCACATCAGGCCTCATGAATATGTAATAGATCTGTCATTTTAATAAAGCACCACTGAGTTAAACACGCCTGTCTGTGTGTGAATGGGAGGGAGATGTGTGCTCCCAACCCAGTCTCCTAAAAATCCCATTCATATTGTTCATTTATATACTATTATTAACACACAATAAGAATGAGTCCACTGACAACATGTTTCATTTGTTTCTTTATCGCATCAATTTAAATGTTCTTACTGTGTTTATTGTTCTGTTAGGCCACACTGACCTAAAACAGGTCAGGTCATCCAGTCCCAACACGTCTTTATGAGCCAGGTGAGATACAAAGTAAGGCACGTCCTCCATTTGAAAAAAAAAAACATGTAGCCCTTCAACCCAATCCAGACAGTGATGAAGTTTCCATAAAAATGTGTTTGTTAAAACAGATTCGATACACGTACACTCTAGGAGGCAGTGTGTGTGTGTGTGTGTGCTCCTCTCTGTTGCTGTGGGTCTATTTCTCAGAACCACCGTGACTCAGCTTTTCTCCTGAAGCAGTAATGACCACATCTGTGCAGCAGAGGTTGAAATCCTGACACACCGACTTAAAAACTGATCAGGTATGCCTGTTCAAATATGATCTCCACACAGTCGGTTCTCAGTATTCAGTCCTGCAGCAGACAACTATCTTCTGGTAACTACACATTTGCTTTTTTGGTGCTTTTGACACTTAAGTCACCCCTGTGATGATGTCATCATCAGCTTCCTTATTTTCGGTAAGTGACCTCAAAATGATGGATGCAAAGACGCATGCTCACACACACACACACATTCAGACAGCCACGTGTCTGTGTTAAGCTGTCTTTGTGTCCATGTCTAACTAGACTAGAATTCCCTGTGGATGAGAGGAGATGAATAACTTAATAAACACGAGGAGGTTTCTGACCCCAGAACAAAGCCCATCCACTGACAGGCCTCCAATCACCCGCTGTTGTCTTCTGTCTCTGCTTTTTTTGTTTTCTCCCTGTTTGTGCCTATTATTCCTCCAGTTTTCTACCATTTTGTTTGGTCTGTGCAGTTTGTTTTTCTGGCTCAACACCAGCATTATGTCTGTCACACCGCTCTAGGCAAGGCTTCAACATGAATGTTTGCCAGTCTTATCAGCTTCATACATAAAAGACTTTAATACAAGAGCATCCAAGTCCCATTAACTTAGACCCTGCAGTCTGAAATAAAAACTAGCAGCTTGGCTACCCTAATGGTGTGATTCCAGAGACGGCAATGTTGGTCTGTAAGTTGGTCACCACTTTGGTCCAGATAGAACCTACCAGAAGAACTGTAGGGAAAATTTGTGCAATCATTCATGTTCCCTTCTGACTTTTCCTCTTGTTCAATTAGATTCCGATTATTTATATGGCACCAAATCACAACAAAAGTCATCTCAAGGCACCTTACAGTGTTAAGGTTTAAAACCTTGTAGAATTTAACTATAAATAGAATGATACAGAAAATCCAACAGTCCCACTTGAGCAGCACTAGGCAAGAGTGGAGAGGAAAAACTCCCTTTAATGGAAGAAACCTCTAGCAGAACCAGGGTTCAGAGAATCAGGGTGAATCAGGGTAGGTGGCCATCTGGCTCAACCAGTTGGGGTGAGTGCCACAATGATGTTCACATTTGTTTTCTTGAGTCAAACGTCTCGACAAATTGTTGGTCTAATTGCTTTGAAATTTGGTGCAGGGTGAATTATACTAACTTTATGAACAGCAGGTAAAAATCACAATTTGTCTAATACAGTGGTGTTCTTATCACTACTTTGTGTTTTGTGCTAGTCAGCAAATGTCTGCGTATTAGCATGCTAATCCAGGATGGGGATAATGGTAAACATTAAGCTAAACATATGCATGTTAGCATTGTTGCTGTACGTATATATAGCATGTGCCTGCATTACCTTAAAAGACTGAAGAGACAAAAACAGCCTCAGAAAGTGTGTTGTTGTGTTGTTTTGCTTAAAAAAAACTCAAACACAAGAAATCTGGTGGAGGTGGAAAGATTGGTGTGTGGACAAACAAAAAAGACAAAGATTAGTATAGCTAAAAATAAAGTTTTCTAGTGTGTGCATCTACTAGGGCTTGAACTAATTGTGTTTTTATTTATTTGCTGATTATTTTCTTTAATTAATCAATCACAGTTTTTTAAAACTGTTTAAATTGATTGGTTGGTCCAACCAACAGTCCAAAGCCAAAAGACGAAGAAGAGAAGCAAATGCTCACAAGAAGCTGAGAAGCTGGAACAATTATATGCCTATGAATCGACTGATAGCTCTGCCTTCTACAGATATGTGTCAGAGTACTGAATGTTACCTTTTTGCCATTTTGTCTATTTGCCTTTCAGATGGGACAGAGGCGACTTTTAACACCCAGGTCCCAGAGCACAACCCAACGCCTTTCACATTCAAATGAGCCCTTAGCAGCGTGACATTGTTTAGTCACCTCTGGATTACCCCCACCCACCTCCAACCATACACACTAGTGTGTGGGTTTGGATCGACAAAGCTCTGTGGATGCAGAGCGAAACATCTCTACCTTACAAGAAAGAAGTCCAGTTGCCATGACTCAACTTTCAGACACACACTAGTGCCACACACCTCTGCAGACACAAAGCCAACGATCATGTTTGTTTTTTATTTGCCTCTCTCCACATGACAAACGAAGAGGCTGCATAGGCGTGCATAAATCAGTCATTAGTGACGGTATGTTCCTGGATAAACAACAGCTCCCGCGCTGCGTGGCTTCCTGGCCCAGCTGGGGTCTATTCAGTTTAGCTGAGGGGTGAATGGCACCAGCTGTGAAAGACAACAGTGTAACACAGTGCTCAAGGCGCTATAAATATAAGACCCATGGCCATACATCTATCACTGACACATGCACAACACTGAGGAGAGTCGAAGATACATTAAATTCACTGTTAAAGAATATGAAGAAAGGTGAAAATAACAATCATGAAACAAATGGTGTTAGAAATGGACTGTTTAAGATGATGATGCAATCCTCTGTAAGAGACTAATCTAATCTAACAATAGGAAAACATAAAATCATATCTACATCATTAGTGTAGACATGAACCTACTACAATGCAGAGGATATTGTCTCAACCAGTGAGACCATAAGTGTCTGTCAATACTTGACACATATTGTATATCACATGTGTTGGGACAGCTAACAAGGTCAACACACTGCTGAAGGACTCTCTTCGTCTTCTCTTCTTTCATTTGTTCTTCTGCTGACTAATCAAAAACATGGCTGAAAGATGCTTGAGGACACACGTCATATGCAGAATGATCATTATCTGATCTCATAAACACAAATTACATGATGTTGCTGTGGGCTGTAAAACCAAAACAAGGAGCTGAAAGATGCTAAATGATTGTAGAGCTAAGGCAAACTGCAGAGTTGGACGATGATTCTTCATGGGTTCATCACTAAATCCCTTTTTAACAGAAACCCTGCTGTATTAGTGAGAAGGTGGCCCCTTCTTTAAGACGCCTTTTCCTATTTTAACGTGATGCCAGATGTGACAAATAATATCAGATATATTAAAGACATGGTTTGGACACTGTTGATGCACGTCGAGTACAACATGAGCATAAAGTCACAGATTCTGGTCACAGATTCAGCTTCCTGAAGCAATGTGTGGGTGATCAGAAGCTGGAGGACCTAAATGCCTCTGACACTATCTCTCGAGGTGGCATAAAAGAGGGTTAGCACGGATCCCCCACGCTGGTTTGGTACCTTCTATACGCAATGGTATTGGCTCAGTAAACCCGCCTTGAATTTAGCATGGACATACTAAAGTAAAGTAACATTAGCACAGCTGTGAAACTCTGTGAGGCCTGAAGCAACAAGCAGCTGGATTAGAACATTACTCCACATTATGTAGATTAGTTCCACTGAAATGTTTTCACCACTGACACACACACTACTACATACAGTATTATCATCCACCTACACCCTCTCTAGTGCCCATCACATCCACCAACCCACACACACCTTCCACAGCCCAGCAGCTTGTCCTGCTTGCCTCCACAGACCTTTTCTACGCAGCTGCTGCCAATCCACAAAGAGCAGAGACTCCCAGCAGCTTCCACAGCCGCTCACATCACACATCATCCCTGCTGGTAGCCAGGAGAAGTTACCCTGTGCTCCTCACACAATAACCTCCTTCTCCTGTTCTTCAACGTGTGAGCTCAAACTGACCGTTTTCAAACACTCCCATACAGGTATTTTTGTGATGAATTGTTGTTGTTTCAACAGCATAGATATGGTGGTCTACTGCAACGTAAGAAAACACAAGCGCAAGCAAATGAAGACAAACATCTTCACCAGTTTAAAAACATATGCAGCATGAGAAAATGCAAGCAAACTCAGAAATGAGTTAGAAATGGTTTAATTCACTTACTGCAATCAAACTAATGATGCAGCCAGTATTTCTCTGTTTAGTTGTATTTTCCTGTTTTGTGTTTCTGGTTGTATCTTCTGTCTTCGCAGTATTTCTGTATGTAAGTCTGTGTTCTGCTTTTTCACTTCATTTCTGGACTGGGTTATTTTCGCTCTTCCTTGTGTGTATCTGGATTTCATTGTGTCTTCTCACTTCTTTTTCTACATGCTGCACATGAATTGTCACAACTCTGCAGCTGTTTTCTTCAACTGCTTTTCTTTCCTCAACTGTACGTCGTGGCAAAAACACAAAGATGTTAAAAATACACATCCAAATCAGCGTCTGCTTGCTTGTATCAGTGCCCTCTGTCCAAAAAGCCACAGATGCCTCCAAGTTACACCACTCCCAGGTGGGAGATCACGTATCTTCATCTCCACTCATCTCAGAGAGCCTCTTTTTTTATCTCCTTTTCTCCTGCATCCCTGTGCAGCATCTCTTCCTCCCCCCTCCCTCAGAGAACAGGAAGGAAGTTTTAAATTAAAAGGAGATTTGATGTTTATCACATTATTTCATCAGCTGGTGAAAATGTCAATTTGCATTGTATGTAAGTGTTGCGGAAGAAGCCAGTCTCTTTCTCCCATCCCCTTCTGTCTTTCCCCCGTCACCATGGTAACCCCCTGACTCCAGCAGCACACAGCAATATTTTTTTTCCCCATCCCCCACGCTGCCCCTCCTTCTTTTCTCCCATCCCCCACTCCATCCCTCCACACCTCTCCCTCGCTTTCTCTCTGGTGCCACTCCCTGCATCTCCTCGATTCACCTCGCCTGCTCTCACACATGCGCGCACACACACACACATATATATAAATGTACACCCACATTTTCTCTTGCCATTGTCTCAGTTCCCACCTGCCTCTTCAACACGACTGGTGGCCATGTGTGATAACAGAATCCGTGTTCCTCGTTTTTGGGAAACATTTCCTCCTGTTTGCACAGCTACCTCATCAACACTGTGCAAATACAAGCACACAGATATGCAGCTTTGACAGAAGTTACGACATCAGAGGTTCAGTTCAGGTATGAAGAGAAACATTAAAGCAGAAAGAGAAATAGAAGGAGGGTGGAAGAGCATGAAGCTACGTAGGCTCACAAACTGAGGGTTTTTACACAAAGGAGACGGTAAAAGATATTTTATACATTATAACAGACATTATTCATGGGTCTGAATTAAGTCTAAGAATCAGTTAAAAATTCTCCAGTATTTTATTCCTGTGTTAAAAAGTGAAAATCTCATTTAGCTATTTTATTTCAATCCTTTTCCTCAGTAAATTATTTGGTCTATAAAGCATCAGAAATATAAAAGAAAATCCAAAGTAACGACTACAGATTGCTTTTATTTGCCTGTGCAAGAGTCAGAACCCAAAGACATCTAGTTTCCTTTCATATAAGACAAGAAAACGCAGCAAATCCTCAGGTTTGAGAAACAGGGACCAGCAGATATTTGAAAAGATTACTTCTTTGAAGTTAATAATGATAAGTTGACTAATTGCTGTGCTGACATGTATTAATCAGATTTACTGCAGATAAGACACGACTGGTCCATTTCACAAAGATATGAACTAAAACTCCAAGTCAAACCAACTTTCTAAATGTAAGGTTCCCATTGATTAGAACTTCTCCATGTCTGTGACAACATACATGAGTCAGCTAACTGAGGGTGTTATTGGTCAGATATGTGGTTGATAAAGTGTCTTCTGTGTCTGTGGTCACATAGTCACGTGAATAGACTCTTGTCATGGTTCGACTACAAAGGCCCGAAAAACAGACAGAAGTCGCATATTTGTGTGTGTGTGTGTGTGCGCGCGCACACAGACACGTGTTCACTGTATGTGTCAAAGCCACTGAAGTTAGATTAACTACATCTGATGAAATTAAAGCCCCAAACACAGAGGGACTGTTAAAACCCTCCTATAGTCCCTAATCCGAGCTAATAGACCCACCCTCCCATGCCCAAACAACTCACCACAACCCCCTCCACACACAGGAAGAGAAGGGTTGAAGGAGAGAGAAGACACAGAAAGACAAGCTGAGAAGAAGATGAGAAGAAGAAGAGTATGAGGGGAAAATGGAATAAGGGGCAGTCCTCCCACTTCTCAACACAAAGGCCTCATTCTGTGGAGGATAAATCGAAAGCCAAGGGGGACAGAAAGAGAAAGAAAGGCCAAGAGAGAGGAAAGCTGGATCAGAGAGGAGGCGGCAGGGGCGTGAGAGAGATGGATTAAGATGGAAGACAAAAAGCACAATGAGAAATACAGAGGCAGCCAGGAGCAGGGATGGAGAGAGGAAATGAGAAAAAGCAAAAGTCAGACTAATCTCATTTTCTGGGCTGAGACCTCCCTCTGACCTGCAGCTCTGCAGCTCAGGCCTTTTAGTCTGGCTCATAACTGTATCCTCAACCTTTCTCTTGGTGATTTTATTGACTTTATAGACCTTCAGGACAAGAGGAATTAGTGTCCGCACACTGTCGTGCAAATCTAGATGATACGGGGAGGTCAGACAGTCTGGCTGCAGTGTGGTACTGACCCTGTGGAACAGAAAGCAAGAGTCTGACAGAGATGGATGCTCAGAAAATGACTAGACTGTTACCTGCTTGTTTTTTATTCACTGTGACTGGAAAATCTCTCTCACATCAGTTTGAAAAGTTCTTTTAGAGAAGTTTCATTTTCTTCTTGAGTACATTTGTGTATGGAGTCTAAAACAGCAAGCAATTTATGCGAAATGTAAACTATAAAAATCACTTGACTAAGAATTACCTGTTATGAATCAAGACCTGAATATAATAGTTGAGATGTATAGTAGAATGCAGTACATTGTTCAGAGAGTTGTAGGAATTGTACTGGACTGGTATCGTTCTTTCTCTTCAAGGACAAGTCAAAGTGTTTGGATCAGTAGTGTAACCATGTTTTCCACCAGCTACTGAAACTCAACACACTCTCTCATTCTTTTATCAGTCTTTATCAAAGGGGCCGGATGTGTATCAGGAGGTTAAGTGGGTCGTCCACTAATCGCATGGATGCTGTTTCAATCTCTTACTCCTCCTGTCCATGTGTTGATGGGTCCTTCGGGAAAAGACATAGAATGTAACTGCAAGTTTTCTATGAACATAATGAGGATATGGTCACTACAATATAAATGTAAATGTCAAGTCACAAATGTGTTGATAAAGAACATTTTAATGAGATGTAATCAGACAGAGTTTTATTTCACCAAACTACCCAATGTAAACATTCAGTTTTATTTTCTGCCTTCTTGCAGTGAAACACCCAGTTTTATGACTATAGCATTAAGTTTTTAACTATAGGGTTCAAACACTCACAGCTGGGTTAATGTCAGGGGAAGTTTGCTGGTTGGCTTAATAAGCAAAACAGTCACTTCACACACACGTCTTTCTTAAACCAAACCATGATCTTTCTCTAACCCTAACCAGCCTGAACACAACCTGACACCAAACTCTCTATCAAACAGTGAAGTGTGTTCTGATGTTTGATTTTCATATTCTAAGACAAATCAGCTCCACTATGACACTTACCATAGGAAGTCTATACAACATTTACTTTGTGGGCACAGGACAAACCACAGCTCCTGTAAAAACAACTACCTGCATGACAGCACTTACTGTACACTATAACTTGGTTTCATTACAAATTGGATTTTGAATGAGTTTTTCCTGCTCCTGGAACTGAACCCAGAAGGTTGTGTTTCACCTCATTTCCCACAGAAACATTACCGTACAAACTACTGTCAACTGTACATATTCACTTACATCACCTGACAAATTAATATGCTGAACTCCCATTCTTGCCAAACATGACCATGTAGGTCTGTCAGAGCATATCAGCTACAGTAAATTACTTTTGGGGCTGCATGTTACTGTAACCCTCATTTCTGGATGTGTGGGTAGCGTGCTCCAATCTCTCTGGGCTGTGGGTAGGAAGCGGGCTACAGTTTCTTTTGCAATCATCTTATTTAATAAACACCAACATGGCAAGATTTACACACGTTTTCTCACCTTGAATTTCACTCTAAACTGCCCCCTGTGAGCCAGGGCAGATAGGAACTAATATTACTCTTAACATACTTGGTAACTTAAATGTGACACATGTAAATATAACCAAAATAATAAAGTGCTGTAACTGATAATGAATGAAATGATCATATTCATAAATAGTAACACTTAATTCTGATCATTTTAACATTGTAAATGTCAAAAAAATAAATAAATATATATATATATATAATGTACTGCAAAGCATAATCACAATATATAACATAAATTAGTAGAATATACTTAGTTAAAATAACCTCAAAAATAATGTGTAAACTAACTAAGGTTACATTACATTAGAATAGGCCCAGTTTAAAACAAACACATGAGTCACTCTTTAAAAGTGAAATTTCCTGTTTGGACATATAAAGCTGTTTCCAAAGAGAATCATGATAAAGAAAGAAACTAACCACGATATACCCAGGACATGTTGTCTTTCAGTCTTTCAGCACAATATCAGGGTTGTAAATGTCTGTTTGTGCAGATTCCAGACCACTACCCAGAGAAACAGCATTTTCAACCAACCCGCAGAGATACCTTTAGCTTAATCAGCTATCTTTTGTCTACCTCTTGTAAGTAGACTTCAACATTATTTTAAAAAGTGATAAATTTGCCCTCGTTTTCACTGTAAACTGCATATATGTCTTCTAGTTTGTTTTGGTGCTTGTACCAACACAAATACAAAGAGTGCTGCTAAAATCCACCAGATGGTTTCAGTCAACTTAACTACTGCCAAACATGAGAAGAGCAGAGGAAGAAAAAAATTGGGCTCCTACTCTAGTCGGTCCTAACTTTCCCTCCTCCTCCTCCTCCTTCTCTCATCTTATTCCCAGTCCAGACTTGCTTTTCACCCCCCCTCCCATTCCTTTCTCTACTCTCTTTTTGGAACTCTTTACTCCTCTGTCTGATAAAGTTTCCCAGTCTTCTCCGTTATCTCCCCTGCTTATTAACCTTCTTTCCTTCAATCTTCCTCCTTCTCCCCTCCTGCCCCCCCACCCCCCTTCTCTAAGGTTCTTGCTAATTTGAAGTGATCCAGTGCCAGAGCAATCGCAGTCAGATAATCCCACAACGCAAACGACAGAGAAGGAGACAAATGTTTGTGTGGCTTAAATGATGTTGCTATGAGTGAAAAGAGGAATTCCAGAGTAAACAGGCAAATGAAACCTGGTGGAAAGTATGAAAGGGACCAAGACAGCAGGAGTAAAATGGGCTAGCTCACTCATTCAGCATTTCTTTCATTGAGTTTCCTGAAACAATGAAGTGATTCAAAGACAAATCAACTCCACTAGTGGCTGTTAAAATTTAAGTTAAATGATGGTGACTTTGTAAGCACAGAAAAAAAGATACGTTTCCCATGAAAATCCTAGCATAACTTGGGCTCGTCTGTAACACTGTCTCTTCTACAGCCTGTGAGCTCAGTCCCCTCTGTCCTCCTATCATTACACACACATCTGAACTAACTTGCAGGCTCTCCTCCTCTGTGAGCTGTGACATTAAACCTGTACATATTTAAGAAGATGGGAAACAAAGACTTTTTGTGTTTTTAATTGACTCATAATTCACATCTAACTTGTGTCTAACCACTATTATTATTTAGTCTCTTAGCTGCATAATTTAACACTTCAGTGTTGTATAGTGCAGTATTTCATTCAGTATTATTCAAAAGATGCTGCTGCTGCAAAGACATATCAGATATTTAAAAGCTGAATCAATCAGAAACTCCCTGCATGCTGATTCTGAGCACATGAAACACCATGAATGGCACCATGATGGGTCATGTGATATATTTCTAAGTCAAAATGTGCAGCCAGTGAAAGCAGACACAAGAGGAAGTATGTACATACCCCTCCCAACACACACGCACACACACACACACACACACACACACACACACACACACACGTTTGCTTGTTCAGGACAGTTATTGAGGTGAAGCATCCCCTAACCTCAACCTTTCACCTAACCTCTCCCTCCCTCTCTCTCTCTCTCTTTCACACACAAACACACACACACATTTATGCCTCCATGCACACCCAGCTCAGCCGGCTCAGTTGTTCACACCTGCCATCGTATTATGTAAGACAGCTTCACACCCTCTGGCCCACATTCAGCTCAAAGCTTACTACCACACACACACTTGTGTAGACACACAAAGTGATGCATGAAACTCCAGACATGAGCAGCATGGTGGGATGCTATTGTTGTCTTACCTCTGCAGGTGTTATGTCTCTCCGTGTGTCTCCTCTTTTCTGTCTCCTTATTTCTCTTCTTCTCTCTGTTCTCTGTCTTCTTCTCTGTCTCTTTATCGTTTCTTTCCTCTCCACTCAGCTGTGCCTTTTCTCGTTTCTGTTTTGCACTGATGCTGCAGTGGTACATAAAACACACCCAACTCAGCTCTGTCTCTCCTCCTCCCTCCTTCCCCTCCTTGCTTCTCTCTGATTGGCTGATTCACAGAGATGACATCAGCCTCTGTCTTTGCAGCCTCTCTCTCCGTCTCTCAGTATTCCCCTGGTACCTCCTGCCCCGCCCTTCTTCTTTACCACCATGCTACCCCCTCCTTCGCTATTTTTACCTCTCTCCATCAATCGCTGTCTGCTCTGTGTTCTGGTTTTCTAGTAGTTATTATTCCAGTCCATATCCATACAGTGATTTACATCTTCTGTAACTTCTATACATCTCCTCACTACACATGCATGTATGGATCAACAGTGGTCAGTGAAAACTTTCAGCTATTTATACTGTGACTTTTCACATGCTCTGTGGATAAACCAATTAAACAGTTTGTCAAGATTCTGCCTTGTTTAGTTTGGTTCCCTGGTGTTTTATTATTTTTGGGTTTTCTCCTGTCTTGTGTTCCCTCTGTGTGTCACACCCTCACCTGGTCACGCCCTAGTTCATTCATGTTTTCTGTTCACTTGTCTGGTCACGCCTCACTCCCGATCACGCTCTCTCATCTGTTCTCAGCTGTTTTCACTCACTCACCTGATCAGTTCCGGTTTCACCCTTCCTGGGGACCTGCCTAGCTATTAAACCAAGATTTCCACAGCAGTTCTGTCGAAGACGTCAATCCTCCCAGGTGCTGAGTTCCCCCAAGTCTGCACACACTTCAGCCACAGTTCCAGTTCTGGTCTCTTTATTCCCAGCACACAATTCTGCTGCAGATCCTTTTCCAGTCCTGTTCTCTGCAGCCCCAGTCACAGTTCTTGCTCCGGCTCCAGCACTTGTAGCAGATCCAGGCCCACACTCTGCAAAAGCCTCTGATCCGGCTTTTGGTGGACTTTCAGCCCCAGTTCCTGCTGCTGTGTCTGCTCAAGCCCCTGACCCCGCTCCGGCCCCTGCTGCAGCTTCAGACCCCGCTCCTGCTCCTGCCGCAGCTTCAGACCCCGCTCCTGCTCCAGCTCCAGCTCCAGTTTCCATTGACACGCGCTTGTTCCTTTTCCGGGGCGCGTCGCCACTTCCTGTCCTGCATCTGCCCCTGGGCGCGTCACCGTCGCCACTTTCTCTGCTCCCTCACCGGAAGGTCCAACTTCTGTACCTGCCTTCAAACGGGACGATGTTGAGAGCCTCGCCGCCTCTTCAGCCCCTGGCTCCAGGCGGGACAGCTTTAAGGATGACGTCTTCGCTGCCCCTCCGGTTCTGCCTCTCTGTTGTGTGTCTCCCTCTCCTCTGTCTCTGTCTCTCCCCTCTCCCCTGTGCTCTCTTCCAGTTCCTGTCCTCAGGCGGGGCCGCATCAAGGGCGACGCAGCTGCTGCCTATCTGGTTCCTGCTCCTCTGCCAAGGCGGGAGAGTGTAGAGGACATCTCCTCCGCTGTCGCCATCTCCCCAGTTCCTGTCCCTGCTCATGTCCCCGGGTGGGATGGCGTCAAGGACGTCTTCTCCGCTGCCGCCGCCTCTCCGGTTCCTGTTCCTGTACTCAAGCGGGATGGCATAGAGGATGTCCCCTCCGCCACTGCCACCTCCCTGGTTTCTGGTCCTGCTCCACGACGGGACGCCGTCGAGGATGGCTCCTCTGCTGTCGCCACCTCCCTGGTTCCTGTTCCTGACTCCTGCCGGGACAGTGTTGAGGACGCCTCCTCCACCGCCACTGCTCCACTGGTTCCTGTTCCTGTTCCCAGACCTGACGACGTTAAGGTGGACGTCGCCTCCATCCTTCCTGCTCCAGTGCTCCGACTTGGCAGCGTTGAGAACATCTCCTATGCTGCCTCTTCTGGTCCTGTTTCTGCTTCCCCACTGCGGCACCCTGGAGGATCCAACCCTTTGCCGTCAGCCTCCAGCTCGACCTCCGGATGAGGCCCAGCCTTCCTTGCCAACCCCCTGCCCGAACCCTGCTGGGGCTCACCCATCGTCGCCAGTCTCTTGCTTGGCCTCCGGAGGGAGTCCTCCGTCTTCACCGGTTCTGCCAGCATCTCCGCCCTCCAGGGTTCTCCGGTCTCCTCATCTGCCACCTCTGGGCCGACCGCCCGGGGCATTCCAGTTTCCTCGTCTGCTGCCTCTCAGCTACCTGCCTGAGGCTCTCTTGGCGCCACCTCTGTTGCCTCTGACCAGCCTGTTCGGGGCCTTCCTGTTGTCCCACTTTCTTCATTGGACTGCTTGCTCTGGCTCTCGTCCCTTCGGGCTGTTCTGACTGTTTTTGGACATTTGTTATTGACTCTTGTTTTTGTTTGTTTGGTCTTTTCTTTTCGAACCTAACCTAGCCCTCTCAATTCAATTCATCTTTATTTGTATAGCGCCAAATCATAACAAAGATCATCTCAAGGCACTTTACATAGCAAGGTT
>JAUMHL010000028.1:25470889-25486092 GCA_032362345.1 Sandelia bainsii | reverse complement strand
AATTCTGCAAACATTAGTACTGTCTTCCAATAGCATGTTATGTTTGCTAATGCAAATTTATTAATTTAAAAGGATAATTGATCATTAGAAAACCATGTTCAATGATGATAACATTCCTATGTGTGTCCAAACTTTTGACTGGTAGTGTATATTAATCAGAAGTTGATGAAAAACTGCAGCAAACAGAAAGAGGCCACACTTGACATAAAAATGAAAGCTTTTTGATTCTGGAGCAGTCCCTTTGTGTGCACTCCTGTGCCAGGTGATGGCACAAAAATTGTGCTGTGTCTGGCTTTGTGATAAGAGGGAGTCTGAGTAGCTCTATGCTAATGAGCACCAAAATTGCACTATTCTACGTAATCTGGATAAACACAGCCCAAATCACACCTCTTCTCCCACATAATAATCACCTTGTGCCAGGAAAAATGCAAAACCAGTCGCATCCAAAACAGACTAGCTCTGGGGAAAATTTCATAAGAGCTGCGTTTGCATGAAAGCAGGCATTGCACCTGCAGGAAAATAGGGCGTCTAGAGAGTGTGTGATGAAGACTTACTAAAGCACTGGTGTAGGTGGGGTCTGAAGTATCATCCTCAAGGAAGCGTGACAGGCCAAAGTCAGACACTTTGCATACCAGGTTGCTGTTGACCAGGATGTTCCTAGCTGCCAGGTCTCGATGGACATAGTTCATGTCACACAGGTATTTCATTCCTGCTGCTATGCCGCGCAGCATTCCCACCAGCTGGATCACTGTGAACTGTCCATCATTTTGCTTGAAAAAAACAAATAACACCAAATTTGTGTTTTGACTTTGTAATGGAAAGTAACTGAACACTAGAACTGGATAAGAAAAGTGAAGCATGAATGAATCAACAAATTCACTACAAATGAAGAACATGTATCAATGATGGTGTGGGATCAGATTGCCTTATCCCGCTCCTGTCTAATCTGTAGTCAGTGTCATTGGCCGTCACTCAATTAAGAGGTTTTGGCAACTACTGTTTAATGGATAATTTAATAGAAATTGATATATTGACAACATATTTTATTGATCCCCTTGGGGAAATTGTTGTTGGACAGCTGTCAGACAGAACATGTCAGGCACGTACAGGGTTTCAGTGTCTTGTTCAAAGACACCTCAACATGTAGCCAGGAAGAACTGGGAAGTGAACCACTGACCTCTGGGTTTGTGGACGATTCTCTACCAGGTGAGCTATTGCTGGCCCATAGAAGCCACAGTGAAATATTTATTTTACATAAAGGTATTTTAGATTTTTTTGCTAAAAAAACTTTCCTCATTATTTGCAGAAGATGACCTTTACTCTCACAGTCTTTACTTTCTAACAGAGTCAGCAATAGAAATGCCTACACACTGAATAAAAAAATGTTGCCAGCTAATGGAAACAGTAGGAAACCTACTGCTGGTAACAGAAACAACATGAGCTTACAAAAATGAGACAATAGGTGAAACAGGTTAACTTTGCTTTGGAATAAAGGCTCATTACAGCAGGTGCAATGCTCAACATGAGTAGATCATAAACGAGGACTGAGAGACAACTTTGTCAATCATCAGTATGTCTTCTTTACCCTGAGGAAGGAGTCAAGGGATCCATTTTCCATGAACTCAGTTATGATCATCACAGGGCTGCTCTTGGTCACCACCCCCTCCAGATGGATGATGTTAGGATGGTCAAACTGGCCCATTATTGATGCCTCGCTAAGGAAGTCCCGCCTCTGTCGTTCAGTGTATCCCGCCTTCAGCGTCTTAATAGCCACAAGGATCTCTCTCTTCCCAGGTTGTCGGAGGTTTCCACTGCACACCTCACCAAACTCACCTGACAGGAAGACATGTGCAGTCAATAAATAGTAGGTTAATGACATTTTAAGAAAAGCAAAGTTAAATAAATCTTGTGTTAGTCTAAACATTGTAGTTAGTACTTTAGACAGTCAGAATGAAGTAAAAAGAAACCAAACTCGTATCAAATAACAAGTTTTCTGTGGCATGATCTTGACATTAATTATGCATGACCTATATGTTTATATGTTTTGATGCACAGAAATATGACATGCTGCATGGATTTGACAAAGCATGCCCTGGTGTACTAAATCCTGAGTTCCCTGACACCACACCTGAAGAGCCCCAGTAAAGTCCAGTAAAACATTCCCTGCTGAAAATCTCTGTTCAGTCCTCACCAATCTTCTCTAATTCCCGACATCATTTCCTTTGTTTCTTTTACCTGCACCTATCACTTGCTCAATCTTGACGCAGGAAATGTCGATCTCCTTGGCAAACTCTCTCACTGCTTCATTAGGGTCTTCATATGTGAAGGGGTCAATATAGATCTTCATTCCTGGTGACACTTCAACAGAGAGATAGAAGAGACAGCAACAGCTATACACACACAAATCTGCAACAAAAAGCCATGAAACAAAAAAAACATCCTGCTTTTTTTTTTACATAAAACAACAAAAAATGCCTTCAAACATCAGTGTTAATGGCTACCAATCTATCTGATGACAACATACTGCAGAGTAAAAGTACTTACTGTGACCACTTGTGTAATGTTGGGCTTTGTCTGTGTAATCTGATTCTGTTCTGTCTGAACTTCTCCTGCTGGAGACAAACATACACAGGCAACTGAGCAATGGAATAAAGCTGGGAAGTGGGCTTTGAGTTGGGACTGTTTTGTCAAAATACAGATTGCTATTTAGGTATAAGTGTAAAAGAAGTAAAATCTAAGTACAAACACCAACAGGATGGTGCAATTTAATTTACATCAGATCTAAAAATGATTTCCATTATGATGTAAGATATATACAGATAAACAGATGCTTTTACAGCTCTGCTACAGTGCAGAGGTTTCTTATTTGGAGCAGATGATGGCCCACAAGAAACAGGAAAGCCACAGAAAACATCCATTTAAACAGCTGGCACCAAAAACCTACAGTGCTGTGAATGTAATTTTAAAAACATTTTCCCCATCAATCTACAAACAGTAGCCCATAAAGACATAAAAAGAGGAAGCACACTTTTAGAAACTCTAGCAAATTTATTAAAAACTCAGTGTCTCCAATCTCTCATCCTAACCACTTTTTCAGAGTCAAGGGGGTGCTGGAGCCAATCCCAGCTGTCATTGGACAAGAGGTTACACCCTGGGCTGGCCACCAGTCTTTCATAGCGCTGACATTTAGAAACAGACATGCATTCATTTATACCATTTGTCACCAATAAACCTAACTGCATGTCTTTGGACAGTCAGAAGAAGCAGGAGCACCCAAAAACACACAGTCACAGGGAGAACATGCAAACAGAAAGGCACCTGACCAAC
Source organism: Sandelia bainsii (assembly GCA_032362345.1). Taxonomy (NCBI): domain Eukaryota; kingdom Metazoa; phylum Chordata; class Actinopteri; order Anabantiformes; family Anabantidae; genus Sandelia; species Sandelia bainsii. The sequence goes on along the minus strand of JAUMHL010000028.1, from coordinate 25,482,765 downwards.
CGGTGGATTCGAACCCTGGTCCTTCTAGCTGTGAGGCAACACTACACCACCATGCTGCTCCTTTACAAAAATATCCACATCCTTAATTCAGTACTGTGTAGAAGCCTATTTAGCAGCTTTAAGTCTCTTCTAGCTTCTCACACTTGGATTTATGGAGTTTATCTCACTATTCCTGACATATCCTTTCAAGAAAGAGTGAGTATGTACGATTGGATGGGATGGGAAGAATTTGTCACGGTCATCTTCAGGTCTCTTCACGGATGTTCTGGGCTTTAATTGGGCCACTCAAGGAAAGTCAGAAACCTGTGCTGAAGACATTCTAAAATAATCCTGGCTGTTTGCTTCAAGCCACCACTGTGCTAGTGAACCACCACCATGGGGTCAGTTCTTCTATTCTTAAAATCTTCACTTTCAAATTAGTTATACAATGTATTAAAGTGTGCTAAAAGTTAATGGTCTAAAGACTTTCTGAAGTATAGTGTATCTGCTCCCATCAGAACTCACTCACTCAACATTTATCAGTATTTATATATTATCACACTTTGACCACATGAGTGCAATGAATCAGTAATGAGTTGTGTCTTTAGATTAATTGAAAGAACTGCCAACATCTCTTCATCTCTATAAAATCTTTTAGGTTCTTATAGCTCATTGTTTTGTTTGGTGGCAAAGTTTTGTGTGATTTAGATCATTCAGGTTACTGTAGATAAGTCTGATCTGACATCTAATGATAGAAATAAGCCTTCCTTAAGTGATATTTTGTTACAGTGCTTAGCGTTTGGTGCTTTGAGGGAAACACAAGTTGTTATTGTATCACTTTATGGCCTGCAACATTACTGGCTCACCTGCGGCAGACAATTACGAAGACAGTGATGGCAATGATGAAGACCACCCCAGCAGCAGCTGAACCAATGATGAGGGGCAGTTTCTCCTGGATATTGGAGTTATATTCTTCTACAGGTCCAAACACAAGCCAAGAAATGATCATTTTCAAATTCAGACTTGAGTCATGACTATTTAAAGATAACCTATCTTTATGATTCAGATGCTGGTTCCAGAAGTGTTTCTCTGTTTCCTGTTCAGTTTATGTCACGACGAGAAGTTTTTACAATTTTAACATTCATTTTGCGAAATCATCATTTGTCCATCAAGGTGGCAGGGTGGATGGATCTAAATAGCAAACTACCCATGGTCCTTACTGTACTATTGCTATGGAGAATAAGCCAATGAGGAAGAGGTATCAATGGGAAGGGAATTAAAAATGACATTCCAGTTTTTAATAATACTACATATCAGCCAACCCATTCTCATTACTTTCCACAATTCCACATACTGACACCTTTTCAGTCTCATACTGACACTAAAGGTAGCATTGATTTGACGCTGTGTGGTGGCTGCATGTCAAACCTGTAATCATGACAACAATTACTTCATTAGAGTTATGAAAACACCATGATTTGGTTGACTTTATGCACAAAGACAGATGTATTATGATTAGGCACAAAAATTTCATGGGTAGGTTAAATTAACTTGAAAAATAAAATATGTATATATATATGTGTAAGAATTACTTCCTTAAAATAATACATGTCTCACACTGGACTTGAACTTCACTCTCCTGTGGGAAAGTCTTGTCCCATCAATCCAGCCGGTTGTCCTTTGTATACAGATTTTTTGGCTCAATATACTATGTCATTGCTCTAGGCATCAAATATTGATGCACCTTGGTTCATATTGTAGTTGACTGATGTCGTAATTTTGTCTAAGAGGAAAATTAAATGTAGTTTTACTTCTGGAACCAGGGCCACATGAAAGTCATGAAGGTCACATAGCTCATTCTACAAACATACATGCAAATTTAGCTGGCCAGTAAATCTGTTTGTCAATCTTACCTTCAGTCATAGTTTGAAAGTACATTTTGCCACTAAAGCGCCCAAATCCGGCGACAGTTCGAGCCCGAACCTGAAAGACGTAGATAGTTCCAGGTTTCAAGCCTCGTATCACGGCAGTATTGGTCTGACTCCTTGTTAGAGAAGAGTTCCACTCTGCCTGGTTCTAAAACACATTCAAAACAAATTAGAGATAAAAAAAACTTTAAATTGTATATAAGCCACTAGAGTAGAAGATTGTTACTGTCAAATTAGGGGTCACGTTGTCTGTGTGAGCTGGTGTTGAAGAAACTGGAAACCCGTCTCTTCAATCTGTGACACACTTTTATAATGACTTTTACTATGTACCTTCTCATAGTACTGCAGTTCGTAGTCCAGGATAACTCCATTGGGCTGATCGGGCTGGGACCAGGACAGAGTGATGCTGTTGGGCGTCCTGCTGACCTGGTGGATGATGGACACTGCTGATGGTGCTGAAAACAAAAACAAGGAGAAGCAAAGTTAGAAGCTGTAGGGAAAATAATGGCAGGCTACTGAAAATACTACTGAAATTATAAATGAAAAAATTGACCTGCTCATCATGGTCCATCAAATCACTCAGTCATTAAAATAAAGTTATCCCATGTAAAATATTGGGTTAGTCATACCAGCCTGGTTGGTGGTGATGTTGACAGATGTGTACTGTGGTGAATAAGGACTCTGGTCAGACACTCCGTTGACAGCCTGTATTTCAAACGTGTACTGGGTATGGGCCAAGAGGTCGCTGATGTGGACACAGGTGTCAGTCAATCCCAGCTGACGTGGAACAAACTGGACATTGTCTCCACAGCGGGTGCAGCCCCCTCGCCCACTGCCACAGCTTTTACATATGATGTTGTAGACAACATCCTCTCGACCACCAGACTCCTGTGGTGCACTCCACTCCAGCCTCAGAGACGTCTCATTCACTATGGAGATGACATTTTGTGGAGCTGATGGAACAGCTGGAAGAGATCGGGAGAGAAAATTATACAGATAATGTACTTCAGAGTCTGCTTTACTGAGCTTTAGTAAACAGTAAGCAGACTTACATTATTATACATTATTCTTTATTCACTTCTACTTTCTCTCTCCACAGATGACTACCTCTGCTGGGTTTATTTTCAAATCATGTCATTTAACTAATTATGTAAATACAGTGTAACAAATACACAAATACAACCCTGATTGCAAAAAATGGCATGGTTTGTAAAATGTAAGTCGATACGGAATGCAATTGCAAATCATGTATAACTAATTGAAGATGGTACAAAGATGAAATTTCAAATTGACCCAGTGGCCTAATGGATAAGGCCTCATTCTCTGGAGCTGGGGCTTGGGAGTTTGAGTCCCATCTGGGTTGTAGAAAAGGAGAGAAGGTGCACTCCCTTTGAAATGAATGGAACTGAGCTCTATGGCCGCATACAGTTGCAAGAAGTAATTTAAGTAAATTTTCTGGTTTTCTGCATCAATTGGTAATGAAATGTGACCTGATCTTCAAGTCTTAAATATCAACAAACAAAATACTGTATTTCTAAGGTGATAAAACAGTGACAATCTTTCATGTCTTTATTGAACACACCCATTAAACGTACAAAGTGATTGTGGAAAAAGTAAGTGAAACACCAGGCTTCTGATGTCACTAAACAACAACTGGAGTCCAACAATGAAACGAGAATTGAGGTGTGGAATATATATATATATATATATATATCTTGACCTATAAAAACACCCAACAGTGTCAGTGGGCTATTTACAAGCAGCATTAACTGATGTAAGCAATGCCTTGCAAAAAAGAGATCTCAGAAGACTTGTCGTTGATTTACAACAGTTGTTGATTTACATATAGCTGGAGAATTACAGATTAACCTAAGAGTATATTCATCAGTCAACAGACAAATTGTCTATAAATGAAGATAATATGGTGCTGTGGCTACTCTCCATAGATGTGGGCGCCCAGCCAAGATCACTCCACAGGCACAATGCAGAATGCTGTATTTCTAGTTTCTTCAACACCAGCTCACACAGACAACAACACACAGAGAAAGAACCTGCAGCACTATGTGTGGTGTAAAAAGAAAATGGCGTACCTACATTAAATCATTATCCCAATAGTGAAGTATGTGGAGGGATTTGATTTGTAGCTGCTTTGCTGCCTCTGGACCTGGACAACTTGCCATTGTGGAGGTTTATCAGGCTATCCTACAGGATAATGTCAGGGTTGCTACCTGCAAACTGAAGCTCAGAAAAAGCTGAGTGATGAAGCAGGGATATGAACCTAAACTACATGGCTTTGGAGACATAAAATCCACCATTTAGAGTGGCATGGTCAGAGCCCAGATCTCAAACCAACAGAGATGCTGTGGAATGACATGAAAAGAGCTGTTCACACCATACTAATACCAGAAAAATATGTCTGAGCTGAAGCGGTTCTGTGAGGAAGAATGGTCCAAAATTCCTCCTGGATGTTGTGCAGGTCTAATCCACAGCTACAGGAAGAACTTGCTTGAGGTTATTGCTGCCAAAGGTGGTTCAAACTGTTATTAAAACGCTTACTTCTTCACTTACTTTTTCCACCATCACTTTGTGTTTAATGGGTATGTTGAATAAAGACATGAATGATCATGATTGCTTGTGTTTTATCAGCTTGGAAATACAGTATGATCATTTTATATTTCACATTTCATGATCAATTTATGCAGAAAACCTGGAAACTGAAAATAGTTCACTTTCTTGCAAATGTATAGTTAAGGCATTGCCATGTATTTTGTGGCAACTCTAACCATAATTTGGGGAGGCATTGGCTCAGTTGGAAGTAGTTCATAGCATCCACGAATCACAGAATTGGTGATCTGGTTCCTGGTTACTCCTGGATTTATGTCAATAGTGTCAAAATCTGTAAATGCTGCCACCTTCTCTGGGCCTGAGCTCGTTTAAGATGGACTGAGGTAAAGTGGAAAACTGTCCTGTGATTTGATTAGTCAAAATGTTAAAACAGTGAAATGGTGCTATTTCAACATTTGTCTGTTCAAAGACCAGAGAGGATATCCATGTTGATATTTCTCATGTATATTCGTTAAATTCAGAGCTGCTGTTTGCAGCAGGCACAATATGTGGTTGTAATTATTGCTGTATACATACTGGTACAGGGCATCTGTGGAGGGTCGGAGTCAGTGCGGTAGTAGTTGTTGCGACAGACACAAGTAGTTGCTCCTTCGCTGGTGGTTCGGCTGTTAATTGGGCACTGCAGACACTTGTGGTCTCCCTGTGTAGCCTTAAAGAAGCCTGATATGCATGCTGTACAAGAACAGTAAGCATAGGAAGAAAACATATGGTATACCATGTAAGAGAAAAAGGTAAAAAATCTATCCATAGTGACTTAGTAAGAGACAATAAGACTTTATATACATTACATACATTTTTCCCCACATAACACATGTGACCATGATAGCCACAGCTGCACCCCATAAAGGTCAGTTCATTGAAGTGACATGTAGTGGGACTCCTTCAGATGCTGTCAGTTGTGCTGTCCACAGGGACAGAGGAGATTGTTGGATACTACACAAAATGACTGCCACTGTGTGTGTGTGATAATAAAAATGATCCTAGAGTTGAATTCTCTCTTAAAAACACCATACATACACTTCAAAAGGTAAAATGCTTTAGAATGTATAATAGTACAGTATCTAATGTAAAACTGAACTGTGTGCATATATTGTTATGTTTGTATGTTATGTATTGTAATGGTATTTGATGAAAAAAATACTCATACTCAGGCCTAATTAAAACTCATCATAACTCAGGTAAGGCACACCAGCTTTTCACTGCTCCTTTTATTATTCATGCCTTTTTATATTTCATATCCATTTATCTTTAATGTGTTAATCTGCCTCTGCCACATACATGACCGATTTCAAAACAACCACTTCATTTTAACCATAAACAGAAAGAATGATACATGTAAAAATCTAGAATTCATCTATAATCTGCACAATTTAGTTATCTGCAGCTTCTTTCATTTTACTGTCTTATTATTGTGTTTATGTTTCATGCTGCCTTTTGCTCCTCTTGTAGGACAAAAAGACACGCCTGATCTGAGCTGAGCAAGGCGATCCTACATCACAGTTACAAAATAAAACCTGACTCAGAACATATGTCAGATATCATCTAATGAACGTGGTGTTCTATTAGGTCATTTGCTGCATTATCATCAGTTCTCAGACACAGCAAAAGATCTGACAATAACAACACAAATGAACAGTTTTAAAAGTCTGCACTTTTATTCTGAAAAGTCAATAGTCACTGTCAGGGAAATTATTCTTGGACATATATAACCTCTATCTTTCCAGATCAATTAACTAGGTTTTCTAAGAATAAAATTATGCCTGTGCTTTTGCCTCTGAACCAATCAGAAAGGTGATCCCGGGAACAGCAAGGCTACTATGCATTCAAGTAAACACAACACATAAGGTTCCAACAGTGAACAGGCCTCAGCCTCTCAACCATTTCATGCAAAAGACATCTGTGCTTTGCTTGAATCTATAAATACGCATCAACAGAGCCTGAGTGGTGACTGAATATTTAAAGTAGTGCTATTAGTCATGGTACATAAGTGACACACTATGCCTGGGAGCCAAACTAATGTGTTTTGCATTAGGAATCCATTTGCATTACTATATACTGTATTTTGAGTCCTGGTATTTTATCTTCATGTGAGATGAAGCATAGCTGCTCTTGTAAAAAACTGAATTATTTTTATCAAACAAAACAAAATCAATATCATATGTTATAAGCCCGGCTTCCACATCATGCAGTCAGACAACCAAGAATAGTTTAGACACTTTAGTGTTGTTCCAAAGTTGCTGCAAAGTGTTACCAAAAGTGTTTGGTAACCTCCAAACACTTTTTTGACTCATGCAGTCCCCTCTGCTTTACTTTTAGGTTGGTTTCCACTCTCCCTTTGTCTGTTGTTCCCACCAGTTCTCCTGCCACACCTCCTTACACCTGCTGGTCATTACTCATCATGCCCCTTAAAATATATACAAATTTATACATTTGCTCTTGGCACTAGTTAGTGGCCAAATTGTCTTCAGCTACATCTCAGATGCCCACCCTCATGTTATGCCTGGTCTGTTTGTTGGTGTAAAGTTAGTGCTATATGTTCATGCCGATTCTTACACCGAAGAGGTTTCTAAGAAATGGTTTATTGAAGATTCTGCGAAGACTTGCTGGACTTAATTTTGTTGGATTCCGTTTCACATGATACCTTTACTTCAAGACAAGACTCAAGACTTTAAGCCTATATTTAAGACTATCTACACAGAGCCAATAAAAAGTATTCACAGAGAGAGGTGAATAATGATGATCAGGAAAGAGAGAGTCTCTAATAACTGATGATAAACATCAGGGCAGCGCTCCCACTGTTTCCTGACCTTGAAATTTGTTCTGCTTGTCTGTGTATTTTTATAACAAGTGCTATGCACACTGTACCACAGGTAGAATGGAGGAAGAGGAAGACTTATTCAGATAAAGCAGAGCTAGAGCACTGTGCCTTTAGTTTTCATCCTCGCCTCGAGCACAGATGCATCTACTACTGATTTGTAGTAGTAGATATTTAGAGAATGCAATCAATTTTTTTCACTTTCATATTTAGTTTTAGATGAATATGTAGAGATTTGTTTTCACCTTGACATGAAAGAAAGTGATTTCTGTTGTTCAGTGTCAAAAAAAAAACAAAACTAATTTCAACCATAATTGAATTGAATTGAATTGTTGCAAAAAACAAACAAAGTGAAAATGGGGTATGAATACTTTTTTCATAGACAATGTGAGTATGCAGTATGCATACCTTTTCTCTAACATGAATGGTAATTGTTTAGTTACAGAGTCATGTGACCACAATCTTAGATGGATGGATGAATTAGCTATACATTTTAAACAGAAAGAATGGAAAATGCTATATTCTGTCAGTGTGTGTTTGCAGTTGCATTGGCTATTCATTGCCTGACTAAAACACACAGGACAACTACCAACAACTATTTTCTCAAAACTTCCACATTGGTTAGCACAACCGTTCCACATAATGTGTTATAGGAATAGAAGCTGGCTCAGGTGACTCTGAACCACAGTTAAAGAACAATATGTAATATATTTATTATGCTAAATGAGCAAGATATGCCATCAGAGATTAAATAAACATGCTAAATTAAAATATTGGCTTCTCAGACAACAAGTTCTGTTTTAAAATGTTAGTTTCAGGACTGTTTTGTCCAGCATGATCCTGCCTACCGTACATTTGCCCAGTAACATCTGCACACCGTGGGTTCCAGACATTAACCCCTCAGAACACAGATACATTTTAAGATAGATGCATCTATCATGTAGAGATGCACTCTGCATGAAGAATTGGAAATGTTTTAGCATTCACCTTTATTTAGCATTTAAGGTTTGCTAGCAGAGATGGTTATTTTAAGTAATTAAAAAGTTAAAGTATTGGCATTCATACTCTGTGATTTGTGCAGATGCTTTATCAAAGCAGTATTTGAGACACACAGCCGGTGAAGTGATGCCAACTAGTGCGCTGCCTCTGATATCAGCGGCAACTGACTAGGTGCCTTATTCACCACTTAGATTTAGCTGTATGTTATTGGGTGCTTGGAATACAATAACTCCAACTCCAGAGTGTGAATTTTTTGCAGCAGTTTTTTGTTTTTGGGATAATCAGCCATGCATTAAGCTAACACTGACAGAATAATATAACATCCACATGAACTGGTTTATAATTTACAAGTGACAAAAACACTACAAATTAACCAAGCAAGTTAACATACAGTGCAGGACAATGCTTGCCATTGTCAAAGTTTATTATTGGACTCATCCTGTGCTCTTGTACATTCAGTGTACAGAGAGACAACTCACATGAGCTTTATGTCTGGCAAGAAGGGGGAGACAACTCTGCTGTACTGCCAACAAGCAACCACGTCTATGAACAAAAGCCCAAAACAAGCAACTTGACTCTAAAAAAAAGGCACAACACAGGCAACCTTACACCTTACAGATATTTTAAATTCAAATCAATACAGATTTACTGTTATATCAGAGGCAGTGATTACACATTAAAGCAAAAGTACAAATCTCCATGTAATAATTTACTTGAAATGCCATAAAAAAGTACAGCCCAGTTCCAAAAAAGTTGAGACACTATGTAAAAGCTACATAAAAACTAAATGCAATGAAATGCAAATCACATAAACCCATAATCCCAATAAAACAGAAAACATATCAGTTTTTAACGCAGTGCCATCTAATGGCAGAAGATAACGAGCATCCAATATAGCATTTTTTGTCCTTGTCCCAGATTCCCTCTTTGTTAATTTTATGTACTGTAGATGTTGACATATTAAGTATATTAAGTCTTTGCAATTTTATTTTGAGAAACATTATTCTGAAATTATTTGACAATTTGTAAACACAGATTTTCACAGATTGGTGAACATCATTGTTACTTCTGAGAGACTCTGACCTTAAGATAGATTAGGAAGTATATCCCGACTATCTAGACTGCTCAAAGATGTTTTACCTTCAATCACATCCATATTAGATCAGATCCTTGAAAAAGATGCAATTATGTGACTACCTGCGCAGAAATAATCTGTATGAAGATTTCCAGTCAGGATTTAGAGTACATCACAGTACAAAAACAACACTAACACTAGTCACCAACAATCTTCTCTTAGCTTCAGACAATGGACTTATACTCTCTTTATTCATCTTGTTAGATCTTAGTGATGCATTTGACACTATAGATCACAATATTTTATTACACAGACTGGAACATGTCATTGGGATTAAAGGAAGGCTGGTTTAAACATCTATCAGATAGGTTCCAATTTGTTAATGTTAATGAAGTCTTCTATGTACACAAAAGTTAGCTATGGAGTATGACTCCCAGTTTATGAACTGTGTCAACACAGCACAAGAAAAAAGGATTGCTACTTTATCTTACCTGATACTAAACCTTTAAAAAATGTCTGCACTAATATGCTCTAAGAACTGCCACAACACCAAGACATCTATAGTCTTGACTAAAGTGGGCTATTTGACCTGCTATTTTCATTGCTAGAGCCATTCTGCTAGTGTGGATAATATCACTAAACTATAGTTATCACAACATGTTCAGTAGACTAACTGAAATGTTGTTCTGGCACATACCCCATAAGGGAACTGACAAGACATCAAGACAATGACAAGAAATCAGAAGTCTATACAGAAGTGTCATATAGAAAAGCAGCACTGGGAGACTCTTACCTCTGCAGACTGTACCATTGTCCAGTGCCTCATACCCAGCTTTGCACATGCAGCGTCCAATAGGTACCATCCACTCCCCATCCCCATTACAGTACAGCTTAATCGGTACATCCACCTCCTCCCCATTGGGAACACACACCCCTCTGGCTGCTACCAGAGAGGTGCTCTCTGCTCCGGACAGTGTCTCCGCAAAGACGGCACCATTCTGGATCACAGTGGGGCATTTCCTGTAGAAGACTCGAACAGCAATGAGTGACATGCAGGCACCATAATCCTGAAATGCGAGGTAGAAGCCATTGCGCGAGACAGGTCCAAAACTCCGGACTTCACTGTTGATCTTCATTATTCGACCACCAAGATCAACCTGAGAGAAACTTTCATCAGCTGCTATAGTGTCCACTTTCACCCAGGGATTCTCCATCCAGGGTGGGAATGATTTAGTAACTGTATCCAAGTCGGACTCATAGTAGTATAGGTTGAAGGTCTCCTTGCAGGAGCCAGGGACACTGGGTATGGAACTGCAATCACGTACTGAGAACTTCATTTGGACATGGATTCGTTGAGCACCACGGCGGCGGATGTACTTGGTGCGTACCCAGTTGTTTTGGCTGCTATCGAAGACATTGCACACCTGGTATGTTCGAATGGTGTTCATGTTTTCATCATAGCCACTAACTTCTTCCCACTAGAAGGAAGGTAAGAAACAAAACTATTAATACAATGACAAACAACAATGTACAAAACCATCCACCTTGATAGGTAGTCCAAAGCTATCAGTACAATCATTATGTGCGCTTAAAGCAGCTGGAAATCCATTACTATTGTCTCTGTTGGCAGCAGTGTGTCTGTCCACTGTCACCTGTTTTCTATTTATTGATTTATTTACAACCAGTGCATTTAAATATAAGAAATATATGACTGCCAGGGTTGGTGCTTTGACTCCTGGTTCCCCTGATTCCTGGCAACATGTCTAAGTGTCCCTGGACAAGACACTGTACCCCAAATCCTTAAGGGGGCTGCCTGTCCCCAAGAATTTCCTGAAGGAGATCTATTAAAAAATAATAAATAAGATAAAGTAATTATAATAATTGACACTTGTAGACAGGCAGCTGTATTTAAAGTTTCGGGGTTCAGTTTCTCCTACGGGGACACTTTGACATGTGGCCAGGAATCGAGGGGACTGGAAGTCAAACCATATTTTATTAATTTTATTAATTATGGATATGGGGTGCTTTCTCAAGGCACAGTACAAACTGAAAGACCCAGAAATTAAAAAGTTAATGACTGCAACACAAGAAATGCTAAAATAAAGCAACTAAATAGGCTAAATAGAGCAACATAAATCTTCACATTGAACCATTTGTACATGACAATAAGAGAGACATAAACAAGGAATTAAGAAATTATACGCAGTATAACTAATTCTCACAATTTATTCACTAAATTGCTAAATTATCTTTGTATCAGTTAGATGTTACACAGAAAACCAACAGATGCAATTTGATAAAACACAGCAACCAGAATATAAACTAAAAGAATGAATATCCATCCATCCATCCATCCATCTTCATCCGCTTATCCGAGATCGGGTCGCAGGGGCAGCAGCTTCAGCAGGGATACCCAGACTTCCCTCTCCCCAGCCACTTCTTCCAGCTCCTCCGG
>JAUMHL010000028.1:25450953-25467822 GCA_032362345.1 Sandelia bainsii | reverse complement strand
CCGCTCCACTGTTGATTTGGCGCTATACAAATAAAGTTGAATTGAATTGAAAATCAATTCGGAAACGAACATATTATAGCCTCCAAATGTGTTGGAATGGTAAGGCCAATTCATTTGTATTTGCTTAAGATATTTGGGTTTCATATCAAAAGATGAATAGATCAATATAAATATAGATGAAGGTGGTGTTTCTAATATTTTGGCCATGCTATTCAAAATGAATGATGGGGCCAACGCATTAGAAACACCTCCTAATATAACACTCCAGCACAACAACCACTCACTATGACCTCAATAATAAACACATGGTAGAATTATCACCATTCTGACAGTTTCAACTTAAAAACTGAAACGTTATAACCATGTAAAAGTAGAATTCATGGCAGAGCTGCTGGATTGGCTTGCATTCAATTGTACAAGTGTACCTAAAAACGTGGCCAGTGATTGTGTATTCTATGTTGTTTATTTATTGTTCTATTAATATGTTAATATATGTTCATATATTGTTACATATTTAAATAATGAATCAATACTATCAAATAAAAACTGAAGTTCTGAACTTTTGTCACATATTCACCTTTTGATTAAATCCAACCATCTTCAGTGTGCAACAAAAACAAGTAAATTGGTCTTGGCCTTCAAATATGTTTGGAGGGGACTGTGCAGTGTGTACACTGTGCAATAACATGTGTTTAATAACTTACTTGACAAGTAATATACAGATAAGCTGTATGTGGTTAGTTGTGAATCAATTAGTAAAACAGTGGTCCACAGACTGTTGAAATGTCCTTGAGCAAGATGCTGAATTCCAAGTTGTTCATTGTATGTGTACAATAAGTGTACCTTTGGATAAAAGTGCCTTCCAAATGTAATGTGTACACATTACATACAATCACCACTGTAAAAAAAATCATAAATAAAACCTGCTACATGTATATTAATTATTAAGCTACTTACAGTAATTATAATTTGTAAATAATAGTCATGTTGTGTAATTATCCTTGTCCAGCTTTGTTCGTGTTTGTTGTTTGTCAGTGTATCTTTCTGACAAACTGTTATTCGAAAGCCACTAGAAAATTATTTTAATGTGCAAACATACTTGGTCAGTAAAGCTGATTCTGATTCTGCAAATGTACACATGACCACTAGACAGAAGGTATCCCTCTGCCAAAGCTTGGCAACAAATCCATGGAACCAATAGGAGTAAAATGGCAGGAAAATTGCTAATACACTGCATTTAGCCTGGTATCGTGCCTGTAGGAAAATAAAGCTCAATATTATTAATTTCAGTCTTTATTGGTTTTCAGAGGTAGCCTGGAATTTTATCCACCCACTGTTGCATCCAAATGGCCCATTTTTCCGACTGCTCGGTTGCTGTTAGTATCAGCAGCGATTAATGAGGAGATGGGAAAGAGCAGCAAGCTAGGTGTCAGACCCACTGCTAAATAGGAATAAGGAGGCCATGAGCACTGACCCGCAACCAGTTCCCATCGACTCAGCCAAGAAGGAAAGAGGAGAGACAGGGAAAAGTGAAGATTTGAATGTGTCTCAGTGCTACGGACTGTGGTGTTTTACATTTTCATAAGTCATTAACTAAGTGTTGACTCACAGTTACACATTTTATTAATGAACGACTGACAATTTCACACAAGTTTATGGTTTTACCACAAAGTGGTCCAGTTTCTCCAATAGTTTTAAAATGCACAAATCTAGTGTATATTTTAATACAACAACTGATCAAATGACTCAAATAAAGCTTAACTAATTAATAAACTTCAATAGACATAAATATATTGGAAATAAAACAATAAGCACTGTGGAATCCAGCCAACCTGAAAAAACAAATTACATGGTGGCTCACTGGTACTGTCTTCTACTGTAGGTCATTAGTAAAAGCAGGAGAATATCATCAACATGTATGTTTTACCATTTGACCCTTAAAATACCCTTAAAGTTTGCTAGGAGGAGGTTGGAGTGGGTGGCACAACAAAGCACAGGACTTTCAAACAGCAGACTGAAGTTTGAGTCTAGTGTAAGACAATCTTCTATTGATGTTATTGTTACCAGCAATGTGATGAACATGGCCGGTCCAAACATCAAGGTTGTCATGTGATGTTGTGTAAATCTACATAAGGAAGCAGTCAGTTTTAGGCTTTAAGTTTTTAGTAACCTCACCATGTTTATTTAGTACCTAAACCTAACCCAATATTATTATTCCTAATCCCAACCAAATCGCATTGTTTGGATGGTTGTAGTCCAGTCACGTGACGTAAGTCATGTGAACTTAAACAGAAGTAACCTTTAGACAAATGTTTTTACTAAACCTAACCATGTTTATTTCGTGCCTTAACCTAACCAAAACATTTCTATGCCTAATCCCAACCAAATCGATTCGTCTGCACATTTGACCATTTAGAGCAAAAATAAGCAACACCAGCCGCCATTTTGGTGCCATTATATGAGATGGCAGCTGCCAGATTCTTCTCTATTTGCTCAGAATTTCTCTAACACAGGGCTAATAGACATAAAATGGACCACTGAATTTACAGCTTCTGCCTGTATGCAGATGAATTTTGCCAGCCAGACAGCAGGTGCTAATAACATCAAACATGAAATCTGTCATGATCAGAGAGATCAGAGAAAGGGAGCGCAGCTTAGATGATGAGGGCATCATATGTTAATATGTTGGTTAATAATGAAGAGCGGTGCTGCAGTTGTGAATTTAAAATTTCGCTCAAGCTGGCATAGACTGGAGCTGCTGATGGGAGCTGGAGCAGTAAAATGGGGACGGTGTGGGCTGACGTGGGTGGGGGTGCATTAGTATATGTTGCCCTCCTTTCATGGCCAGACCATGGTCATGACAGCTCGTCAGTCTCCGCAGTTTGGCCACAATATGCTGCTGGAACTCATAACTAAATATCAAGACAAAAGTCAATCTGTCCAAACCAGAATCCAGAGCACAAACAGTTAATGATTATTAATGGGATGTATTTTAATGATTTATTAACATGTTGTGATGGAAATTATATTTGACTAAAAACCTATGTTGGACTCTCTATCTATCTATCTATCTATCTATCTATCTATCTATCTATCTATCTATCTATCTATCTATCTATCTATCTGTATATACATATATATGATGAGAGAGAGAAAGAGTGAGAGAATTGAAAAACAAAGAAAGAGAGACAGAGAGAGGACTCTTGTTCTGCCTTTTTCTACATGATTCAATGAAAAGTAGGCCAAAGAGGAGGAGAGAGTGGGCCAACTAAGTCCAGCACACATAATCCTTTTGGCTGCGCCACGCTCTGTATGCCACGCTGGATTAAATCCACAGGGATACATCAGCAAAATTCACTTTGTTTTATGCCACAGTGTTGTCTGCCATGCCTCTTTCAGCACCAGCTTTCATACTAAATGCCCTGTGTCCTTATTCTTATTTTTGCTTAATTTGGCATCAGATGTTCTTTAATGTGAGCCCAAATATAAAAAGACTTGTAATGTTAATGAGATTTTATAGTAGCATCATCTTTATCTCTTGTTGTTTGGTCCAAGCTTTAAATTGTAGTTGGATCTTATTCAATGTGTTCATGTCGGCTCTTCTCTGTACTTAAAAACACTTCCAATGCACAAATGAACACATTCCTACTGTAGTATAGACACTCTACATGCTGCTTACACTACATTTCTGGTGTAGACATGGTGTGAGCAGTGTTTGGAACTGGTCAGGACACTGTTCCTCACAACCATGAACTCATGAAGACATGTCCCAAGGAATAGGTTATTCTACTCCAAGTTTTTCCACTGCATATTATAAGGTGAGCCCAGACATACAATACTTAGACTGCTTTCACACGGGACCATAACTCAGTCTCAACTGAAAGACACCAATCTACTGTTTTCTAACTCACCATGACCAGAGCCTTAAGCATCAAGGTAAACCTCACTCACACCTGTCATCTTGCCACTTCAAGGTTCTCAACTATCTAAAATCTCTGAGCAGTGGCAGCTCGTCAATAGAGGGCACTGGGGCACCGCCCTACCTGTCTCACATGCAGAAGAAGATGATAGGAATCACATAAAAAAAAAAAATTTTTTTATTAAAAATTTAACAAATGAGCTATACATTATACAGTCCGTGAGTATCTTGTATTATCTGCATTCAAGTGTAGTTTAATAATGTTATCTCACTCGTTTATTGCGACTGAACAGTCAAGTGACATATTTCCTGTTTGGACAGAGGGAGAAATTACACTCGGTCTTTCTCCAGAAACTGGTATGAGAAGAAGTCCTGGCTAACTGGTTGTCCTGAGACCAGAGCTTTGTTTTGTTTACCCTGCCTCCTCTGTCAGCTGGCAGGAACCGAACGAGCCTGGATTCAGACAGGTATTACGGATTTAATACATTTTCCATTTTCCTACACAGAAAATCCTGGCATTTTCATGGGGCTGGTGGACTTTGTTGGATCCCAGGATGCAGCAGTACCTGCAGACTGTTACTATGTTTAAGGGGAGATTTGAGACAGTGAAGAATGAGCTCCTTGACTGCATGTGTCAGTTGATGGAGAGACAGGCAAAATTTACTAAATAGTAAATGACTGAAAACACAGACCATGTATTTTTCCGTTAATTTTATTTTTTAAAGTAGTGTGATGCATGAGAATGGTATTTTGGCTTACAATAGTGGTGATATGTGGTTAGAGCGCATCTGAAAACTGACTTGCAAAAAACATTTCACCAGCCGCCACTGTCTCTGAATAAAGTTTCCCACAAGTTTTCAAACTCTCCTTCAATGACAACGTATTGGTTGGGTTTAGGAGTCAAAAATACAGCTTGAGTAAAATGCAGACCAAAATCGTGGTGCTGGCAATGACCATGTGCCACAAAAATAAGAATCAGGATTCAGGCTTGGACTGATTCTCTTTTCATTATTCATGACTCCCTTAGGCAATATTATAAGGAAACATTCTATTAATTTCCATTGCTACGCAGTATAATATGTATGCCAACCTGCCCAGTGCCTCGTCTGCTGCTGTTTGTTGTTGTCTTGATATCTTTTACCTGCTGTTCTTGTCTCTCTCCTCTTTCCACTAACCCCAACCCGTCGAGGCAGATGACCGCCCACCCTGAGCCTGGTTCTGCTGGAGGTTTCTTCCGTTAAAGGGAGTTTTTCCTCTCCACTGTTGCCTAGTGCTTGCTCAAGTGGGACTGTTGGGTTTTCTAAAAATATTCTGTATATATATATATATAATTTGTAAGGTCTTAACCTTAGATGACATAAGATGACTTATGTTGTGATTTGGCGCTATGTAAATAAAGTTGAATTGAATTGAATTGAGGAGTTCCTCAGAGTGCCACCACATGAGCTCCCTAGTCAGTCAGCAGTTCTCTGCTGATTTTAGTCAATATAGTGGTATAGGGCAACTATCTTGTTGCCAGCTGAAAGTCGTTCTCTTTAGCCTTCCCAAACTGCTTCACCATACAAGATTTTGTGTCTGCAACCACCACAGCTGCACCCCTTTGGGTCTACCAGTGCCTGTCTACAAAGTTTTAAGACAAGCATGCACAACTGTTGTGTTCAGTGTTGCTGGGGGACATTAAAACCAACTTGAAGTATAGTTGCCCCATAGTTTCTCATCTCTTTCCTTCACTGTAAATGAATATTTTCAGAGGGCTCTGAATGTTCAGACGTCACTTTGCTAAAATATCAAAATGTCTCCTGCCTGTGGGTTTAAATGGAATATAATTGAAAAAGCTTCTACCAACTCACAATATAGCCGTAGGATATGCTGATACTGTGTTGTCTCGACTGCCAAATATTGAAAGCTACTGGAAACGAATCTACAAACCCAATTTCTGGAAGAGTTGGCATTTTTTTTCTAAAATACCATAAAAACTAAAATCTTTGTCAATTCATTTGAAGCTTTGTTCATCTATAAAGAAAAAAATGCAAAACCTGCTACACACTCAAAAATGTTAATTAACAAATCACAGATGTTAGTTTTTAGAATTTTTCTCTTGTCACGGCACTGCATTGTTGGATAACCGTCAGTGCAGAGACTGATTGAGCAGATGTCACATGGACTAAATCTTCTCATCTCCTGAGGAAATAGAATATGCTTCAGTAGACTTAGGCTCACTAAAGGTTCTGCTTCAGTGGATTCAGTCAGTGTCTTGTTGGGGAAAATACACTGAAGTACTTGAGTCTTTTACCTTTAAGGGTGTGTGATGGTAGCCAGAAGGAGGACATGGTGCGAGTACAGCTCTTTTTCTATTTCTTTTTCCACAAATTCAATTCCTGTGCATTAATTAGTTCATTATATTACAGGCACTAAAATAAAAGATTATTACACATATTAGACAACTTACTTTTTACACACTATCATGGTGCAGATTTAAATTTTAATGGACAAAACTGCATTTTCAAATTGAATCAATCTATGTTCAATAATCCATAAGTACCGTAAGTGAAAATGTTCTTTGAATTTTTTGCAAATTTATTAAAAATCAAAACTGCAAATCTTCATTTACAGAACTGGATTTGGATGTAATTATCCCGGGGTCTATCCTTGGAACGGTTTTCCATAGGTTGCTATATTGCATGTTGTGGTGAGGCTATCTCACCTTCTCATTCAACAATTAATTATGCTTGATGGTAGTAAACTGGTGACAAATGTGGCAATTTGATTACATTGATTAAAACTTTAATGTAGAACACAATAAGTGTGCAAAGAGTGAAGGAGTCATTTGTAAGTATTCAGACAATCAAGTCAAGCTGTTAATTCAATATTTCAACATTTAATATAAAAGGAAAACACTGGGCATCAAACCAGGACTATTTTTATGAACAGATGTGGTGGAATGTAATAGTGATTTGAGAAAGTAGTCACATTAACTAATCACATTCAGAATTACAATGTCTTAATATTTCATTTTTGTCATTATAAAACAAGTATTTTCATGTTAACTAATATAATAATAATATGATGGATTTAGAGAGAGTGATGAAAGAGTGAGTGTTTCTCCTTTATGTGCTTTATGTTGACTGTGGTCCTGTTTCCTCTGTGTAATGTGTTACTGTACTGCTATGCAAACAGTCCCCCCGTGGGACAATGAAGTTGTTATTGACTGACTGATAATGTTCACTGCAGTATCTTGGCTGGCCAATTTACACTGATGTGCCACAACAATAAATTCACCTGGTGGTTTTTTATATGATTTGTATGATCAGATCTTTTATATGATAAAAGACAGCACAGAGCACAGAGGCAGTGCAAATGAGAAATGCTCTGGAAGAAAATGCAGAAAAATGCTTCAAACTGACTAATCCAAAGAGCAACTCACAAGGTTGGTTAAAAAAAAACTGATAAGAGGACAAACTATAGTATAGCATGTGTTGCCATCAACTACTTCTGTTGACTTCTGTGTTTAAAAAATAAGAATAATGTGGTGAAATGTGGTTATAAGCTCAGGAACAGAACTGAAAGGAAACTGGACATAGCAAGACACAATTAAACATAAACTACTTTAGTTAAATGTTCCTGAAGACATTTCATGCTCCACTGTGGACACAGTCTGGCCAGTGATGTGATGCTGCCTTAGCTCTCTGTCATGGTGAACCAACCATAGGCTAGTGAACAACTGGGTCATAGGCTGTTTTGATGCTCAATGTTTATTGTCACTGCTCCCAAAGGCGAAAGAGCGCTGTGCAGCTCCTACCGCTGAATATCGACTGGCTTAGATAACTGACTTCCACTGAGAAATGACGGCAAAGGGCACTGAGGCCAGTCTGGCTTCTTTCCACGAACAAACAAAAAGTGCTAACTCTAAGGAATGAGAGCGAATGTTAGGTTGAATAAGTTCAAATACAAATTTTAAGGTGAAACAGAAATGAATGAATTCCTCTCCGTTTTTATGTAGTATATTATATGTTTCTAGTTAATCTGGCCAATAAATATATAACATAGCGGTTATATAAGTAGAAGTAAAACAAATGTAGCCCTTATCAAATCATGTGATAGATAAATACCTCTACATAACCATGGAAGCAAGCTGACCACCGTATTATCAGTCAATGGCATTAGAGATTTACATGTTATGACCCAATGTCACTGAAGCTTTACTGTACACACACACATATTGATGCTGAGCTCAGCAGTTTGCCTTGTTGAACCATATCCATTAAATTAAATGAAAGGCACCAGCACCTGTTTGTTTTACAGGCATTTTGCATTTATAAACGCCCGGTCAATACATCCATCTATTAGCTTATCACTTATCCTTTAAAGTTATGAGGTGAGAGGTGCACCCCAGACAGGTTGCCAGTCTCACACAGGGCTGACAGAGGTGCCTATTTACAGCATGAGCAGGCATAATGCTGCCCCAGTGCTCTTTTTACACAGGATTGATCCATCCGGTGTAACATACATGTTGGAAACAGACGGATGTTATGTGTGTTGCATGTATTAGTTTCAAAACCACAATGGTGGATGAATATGTACAGGATATACAGGATGGCGTGGCAGAAAATTAGGACAAAAATTGGGCAGTGTCACACTCACATTCACTCCTGTGGACAATTTAGGGGTGCCATCTAATCAAACTTGCATGTTTCCTAGACTGCAAGAGGAAACTGGAATACCCCTACCTGGAATAGCCAGCAGGACCTGAGACAACAATGCTAACTACTAGACCACCATGCTGGCCCAATATACATACATTAATACATATGAGCTTAAAGAAACATAAGTGTCTGCACTGTTGTCATCAGTGTGAGACAGAAACTCACTATCATATTGACACAAACAGTAGAGTGAGTAGAGTAGAGTGATCAGAACCTGCTGTTGGGTTGCTGAAGTTTAAGTGATAACTTTAATTTTAACATTGTCCTCACACCAATCAAATTACAGTGGTTTGTGTTTTGGAGTTTTTTCAGTATATCTGCTTTTCAGATACATTGAAAAACATCAATATAAAGAGTTCTATCACTGCAAAAAATATATATATGAAAAATATTTAAATATTTTACACAATATAATTTAAATATCCTAACCTGTTACAGTATCATCATTACAAGTCTGACTAATGTTCTGAAGTTACAACCAACACCAAGGGCAGCAGAAATACTTTAGAATTTGGACACTAGACATTTAGCATAATAAATAAAGAATTATTACGATTGGTGAGACAATAAAATTACTATAATAAGTAAGAAAATAAGATTATACAATTAGAAAATGTGTAAGGTAATCTTCACATCAGACCTCAAAATATGAATTAAATTCAGTGAATTCAAAATAAGCTGAAGCAGTAAGCCTCTAATATTCCTCCTGCATGCTGATGAGTGTTTCCTCTCAGTACCATGTACTGTATCTAATCACAAGTCTTCCTGTTGTGAAGGAACCAATTATCATGCAAACACAGCACTGCTTCCATGAGAGCATCTCAGCAAGAGACAGCAGAGTGTGAAGGCAGCAGCAACACAGACTGGTACAAGACATTGCAATTATGTGGAATACAACTCCAGCTGAGAGGAACCAAGGAGGCATGATACTCTGGTGGACGAGCACTTGGCTAACACAGAGTAAATGCTCTCCTGCTGCAAACGTGCCCTGCTAGGTAAAAATAGCCGGTGTGTGAATGAAGCACAGCTGTGGACTAAAAGGCTGGTGCTGACTGGATGGCCTGTGACATGGCTGAAACTGTCACATCTGAGAGGGCTTACATAAAGCACTGAAGAGATGATGGCACCAGAGCTGAGGGAGTCTCAGTAGGTTAGCTGCTTACGTCAGCAGGGGGAGGCGTCCTGTCTGCTGACTGATCTCTTCAAATAATGACAGCTGGAGACTTTTCAGTTTGTATGTCTTCAAAGGATTCAGAGTAATTCCACTTGAGTACAACTTGAAACTTATTTTTCTAGTATTTTCCACCATTCCTATCAGTAAACAGGAAACGCAAGGTCACAAAGGGAAGTCTGAGTTCAATGATCAGGCAGGGTGGACACAAAACGCCAAGCTGGAAGAGAAAACAGAAGCTAACTGTATGATTATGACCATCTATTTTAACATCTGTCACAGCTTACAGAGACACTTCCTGTTTCTACTTTGACCTACTGTGCTACTGTGGGCATCTTTAGTCTCATTTGACGTGCATACACTTTCATTTTCTACAATTTCTACTGTTGGCCTGTTGAAACATCTAGAACAGGCCTATTCAAATAAGGGCCCAGAAACAACCGCCAAGTGGCCCAGCCCGTGGTCCTACCAGAAATGCAAAAAACTGAGAAAACCCCATTTCTAGTTGGCAAATTTTCACAGAAATTCACATATTCCTACAGTAGCGCTAACAGTGAATGCAGCAGTCTCCTAGCAACAGTCAACCTATAACGCAGCATGTTTTTGTATAGCGGGCAGCGGTGTTAGGACAGTGATAAAGACGTCTGTATCATCCCACGAGTGTAAAATAGAAGACGAAAACCATCGGTTTAACCTGGTCTGGGTCGACAATGTTTGTTCATTTTACCAGCAAGTGTGTTGGTGTATTTAAAGATTATAATGTGCGGAGAAAACACTTTGAGAAACATCAGAGTTTCCGCACAAACTTTCCTCATGTTAAGAAAGTAACAATTTTAGTGCTGATTATGATTACGATTATGTTTTTTGTTAACATAATGATCATATGTTCACAGTTAACGTAAATTACAAGTCGCAAATACTGAACATATGAATGAAATGTACAAAGACAACTAATTTTTGTTCGCCAAAATATCTGATCTACATCCGGCTTTCTGTCGGAGAAAATATCCAATGTTACAGTTCAACATCCAGATATGTGAGTGTAGCGTTATTAAAGTGTTTTATGGTTGGGACCAGTCCTCACAGCAGTGGGTTAGGATCAGTGAAAGACTGTGGACTGAGTTAATAATAGGTGAAAATGTCACTTCACACATTAAAAACGAAACCTTTTTTCTAATCATACCTCAGTACTTTTCTTGCCTAAACCCAAACTCAGGCAGGACTTTGGTCTTCAACTCGGGTCTCCCGCATGTCAGTCCTGCACAGTAAACGCCCTCCATCCATCCCAACCACCTCTTTCCAAATTGCTTTGCGTTAATAAATGTATCACGTTATTCATTCACCAAAAAACGTTTCAGTACAACGTTACAACGTACAACAATTACGTTCTCTTCTAAAACGTAATCGGATTGCAGTTTAGTTGTATACTACACTATACTATAAACGTAATTTTTAGGAGACAGGGTTGGCTGGTGAATCAATCTTTTCACACATGAACTTGATAAAAATCAGCTGAGTGGCATGTTCTTCACCAGTGTCTTCAGATTGTACTGACACCATGTGATCCAAAGGTTTGTGCTCTTGTTCAGAACCAAATATGTCACTTCTTCTCCCACTAAAATCTTAGCAGTGTAACTGTTGCTCACATATCATCAGTGCACAGTCGGTTTAGTAGAAATATTCATTTGTGTTGTTAGTTTTTTTTTATGGGTTTGCACACTTGTAGATTTGACAGCAGTGACAGTTCTTTTTTATCCTGTACCTGTCAATCAAATGTGACCAAAATATCTACTTATTTCTAAAGCCAAAGATATTGTTGGTGCTACTGTTCACTATTGTGTTTTTTATGGATTTAGAGACATTTATTTTGTTAAGTTTGTTATTAAGTTGCTGCTTATTTGTCACTGAAAATGTGCGGCCCAGCTAACTTTCTAGATTTGAAAATCTGGCCCAACTTAATACGTAATTGAATAGCCCAGCCCAGACTGGGAAAACCATTTCTTTATGTAGCGGACACTGTGCACAGAGGAAATGTCATGTTGAAACAGGAAATAAATACAAACCACTGACTAGGGCTGGGCGATATGGACCAAAACTCATATCTCAATATTTTTAAGCTGAATGGCGATATACGATATATATCTCGATATTTTTTGATCCCATAAAGTAATTACAAAAAGACAACTATGGGAAAAAATTACATGTTCTAAATGTCATAGTTATTTTATTAATGTATGACAAACTATTGCAGTTTAGACAAATTTGGCACATATGAAATAGGTTTTGTAAAAATAAAAAAAGCTGCATTGCTGATTAATCAATTAAGAGTTGTTAAAAAAAGAATCTGCCCTTGAGTTGTGTTCAGAAGGGGGGCTGTCTTTGAGTTGTCGGACAACAAAACAGGAAAGAGGCAAAAGAGCTCTTTAAAGTTTTACGATATTGTCTCATTTCATATCTCATTTAGAATTCTATCGATAATTTTAAAATATCGATATATCGCCCAGCCCTACCTGACACAACGTTAGAAACATGCTGTTGTCTAAAATATCATTGTATGTTGGAGGACTAGGATTTCATGACATTGTAACTTTACCCCACCACATGTGTCCAAATATATTTGGCCATATAAGAGAGTATAAGATGCCTTCAGGGAACAGGCTTCTGGCGAAGAATTAAAACGTATTTTGAGGATGACAAGCTCTTCCAAAACCTTGTTTCATATGAATACATTAACTGCTTCAACACTGTTAGCATTGCTAATGACACTCATTGGCTGTGAAAGATGCAGAAAACTTTCCAGCCCTCCAGTGATTCATCAGCGTCGGAGCGCCCTGTCCTCTGATGATCACAAATAAACTATGTGGCTTCCAGCCTCAGAGACAAACTGTGAACAGCCTCAAATAACCATGTAACTGTCCACACTTCTATTACCCTCCATAAGGGTTTAAGGATTTCACTTTTTCTGATGTTTTGTGCTTCATTTACTTCATTTTCTGTATAATTAATAAATGACAGTCTAAAATACGGTCAATAAATGCAGGGCAGTCCTGTTTGAAACTAGCATCACCTGCAGGACTGGCTTCATTTGTTTATTTGTATTTTATGTACTTGACTTTCACACCTTCATGTGTATAATCTCTGAGAGCAAAGCAAGGTCAAATGTTATGTATGACAGGCATGATGTTTTTTTATTCTGCTCAAGTGTAGTTCAGTGTCCAGTAGAAAATTAGTCAATTTGTTGCATTTTAACATTTTGTCTTAGCAAATTGCCCAAAAATCTATTGTATATATACACCTATTTCAAGGTCTTTCAAGACTTCTCCAGCACTGTGTACTGTTGTTCCTCAATATGCAGTTGAGATATTCTGACTTTTAATGCCGGGTGTGTGTCAGGCTCAGTATTATCTTCAGACCTCTGCTCATGGTCATTTTCCAAATTGCAACAGTTTGTAAAGCATGATTTCTGTAAAATGATAAGATCAGTCATTTTCAGTTTTTATTACTGTCAATAAATCCTTTAAAAAGACTGACACTAAGAATGAATTTTGTCTGCTTATTGTAACACCAGTGAATCCAGAACCTGCTTATTTGTCTGTCACACCACTGCACTGGGTCACATTTTTCTTCCTCACTAAAACTGTGTCTGTAGTATTTTTACAATAAAAGGCTAAAAACGAGCATCGCTTTTTACAGTCTCTGAAATGGATTTTTGCAGCATGGAGACACAGTTCAAACTGACATGGTGAGAACCTACATGTTGAGCCATGTTTTAAAGAGGCCAAGTGTCATAACCCAGGTATAATTCTTTCATTTTATCAAGGACATATAAAGACAATAGGGTTCCAGGTGTGCAAAATCTGTAAAGCTGTTGTCCAAGCAAAAGGTGGCTACTCTGAATAATGAAACATGTCTTGCCAGGCATCGGTAGATAAAGTTGTAGTGATCAGACCTATAAATAAATAGATCTATTTTACATAAACCAGAAGAATAGTACTAACCATTCAAACAAATCTGTAATTATGTACGGTTACCTTTCATGATCTAAAAGCCAGACATTCTGTACTGTAGGATGCTGATCATCAATAGTCCACTATCAAACCAGTTAGAGACACCGACTTCACTATAATTTAGCCTATTATTTAGATGGTAAAGCAGTCTACATGTGTTGCACACTCTATATCAGCCTGTTGGAGATTCTGCAAAATACTGATAATAAAAATATGAACCAGGTCGCGACAGTGTGACTGGACTAATTCCCGGCGGCCTTTAATTACTTCAAACCTAAAGAGTAGAATCCACAGCAGCAGGCTGACTCCAGCCTATCGGCTACTACTAACGTGTTAGTAACGCTGGGCTTTACCAGAGCTCCATTCACACGCTGCCTCACTCCTTTAAAACGACATTTTTGATTGAATGCAGTTTAATTTCATGATGACATTATATGCATTCATGACGAGGCTCTGCTGTGCGCCGTCCACACACATTCAACTGTTAGCGTCCAAACAAGAGTTGACCACTGACTTACCCTCCACAGCCCACACCACTGGCACTATCCATAGGAAATACAAGATATCCATAATCATTCCAGGCTTTCGACTGTAAAAAGCCAATGCGTTCATCGCGCAGCCGTCCAGCAGCGGCCCATTGACAGTAGAGTCATTCAGAGCTGCACAGCATCATCCTCAGCAGCAGCATCAGCAGCTCAGGGATAAAGGCGACGAGCTGCTGCTCGAGCCGGTTTGGGCGAATCCAAATTGAAACGAGGGGGGGACACCGTCAGTGTGTGTGTATGTGGATAGATATGTTATATTCAATCATGTAATTTTATATTGTTAGTGAAAAACTTTAATAAAGAATTGTTTAAAAGGGAAAAGGGGCAAAATCTCACAAGGCTGCACCCAGTGAACTCATCCTGGTGTGAAAATTAACGACCTATCACTAATGAACTGTTGCTTTGTGAGGAGCTGCAGGTCAATCAACTAATTATAATTCACTCATTATAAATAATTTCCAGTGGTGGCTGCCTCCACCATTACTCACATTAAATGTGTTTTACAACTGCCATTACCAGTTACTTTTCCGATTTTTTATTATGAGTCTACCTAAAACCCCCTTAACTTATAAAACACAAGCAACTGTTATGAATGCATCAGTATTAACAACATACTTGCCTTGTGGCTCCTTACAGTAAAGTAGTGTTTTGTTGTTGTGCACCTACTGTAAAGCATGTGTAAAATGTGTCAGTGGTACATATCTAATGCTGTCAGATATGCTTCTACTACAATGCTGTCGGACTCCGTAGTTTTCTCTGGTCCCCTTCCTAATCTGATCAGTGATGACATGTTTAGCAGCATGTCGTCATTTAACCGCTGGTTGTCTAGGTGGTGTCCCGATAACAACGTGGGCTACATAGATAATTGGAAAACGTTTTGGAGAAAACCTGGGCTGATTAGAAGAGACCGCATCCATCCCACTTTGGATGGTGCAGCTCTTATATCTAGAAATATGGCCGAGTTTATTAGGCCTCCTAAACCCTGATATCCCGGAGTGGAGCCCAGGACGCAGAGTCGCAGTCTTACACGCCTCTCTGCAGATTCCTTACTGCCGTCACCCAAATGCCGTCTTGGTCTTAAACCTTACACTGTAAAGTGGCTTGAGATGACTTGTGTTGTGATTTGGCGCTATATAAATAAAGTTTAATTGAATTGAATAGCTGAATATTTGTTTGTACCATTACTTAAGTTCTTTTCTCTCTCCTCTTTCCACTCATCCCAACCGGTCAAGGCAGATGACCGCCCACCCTGAGTCTGGTTCTGCTGGAGGTTTCTTACATTAAAGGGAGTTTTTCCTCTCCACTGTCTCCTAGTGCTTGCTTGAGTGGAATTTGTTGGGTTATTCTCTTTGTTCTGTATGGTTTTCTACATAATTCTATATAGTTATATTCTGTAAGGTAAAGTGCCCTGAGACGACTTTTTGTGATTTGGCGCTATATAAGAAAACTGAATTCGACTGAACTGAATGAAGTACAATTTTAATTGCTAATTTGATTCTTTACACTGTTTTTTTTCTCACACATCTTTTATTGCAGCATCTCTTTTCCTTTTATTTATTTAACCAGTTTTTACTTCCATTCTTATATAAGTTTAAACATTTATCACTTTCACATCTCTTTCTTATTTTCAACAGACACTTAAGAAGCTTTCAGAGGATACATGTCTTCTCACATTTTATCCACACTGATCTTTCTCCATTCTACTGGCATTTTAGCTGCTTTCATATTCTCCTCAAGTGACACTTCATCTGCTTTCCGGGATTTCATTCCACTGACATTTCAGTTGCATTTGGCTGCGTCATTTTCTTTAAGTAGTTACAAGTCAGCTGACATTTCTGCAGCATTGATCACTTACTCTTCAAATGGCAAAAACGCTTGCCTTTACACACACATGAATTTTAATGGCTTCAAGACTTATTTCAAGGTTTTGAAGTGTGTTTATTTGACCATTCTTCCAGGAGAGCATTTGTGAGGTCAGGTACTGATGTTGGACGAGAAGACCTGGCTCACAGTCTCTGCTCTAATTCATCCCAAAGGTGTTCTGTTGTGTTGAGGTCAGGGCTCTGTGCAGGCCAGTCAAGTTCCTCCACACCAAACTTGCTCATCCATGTTCTTGTGGACCTTGCTTTGTGCACTGGATTCATTGATTTGAGAGGTGTCCCAATACTTTTCAACTTTGTTGAAATACTGGTTCAGGTTTTATTTTTGGCATATAAGAATGTGTCTATGCAGCAACTACAGCTGGGATATTTGGGTGTCCACATACTTTTGGTCATATGTAATATAAGCACATGATCTTTCCTGCGTACACATCATGTTATCTGTATCTTTTATTTCACATACACTGGTACATTATGAATAAATAAGCAGCCCTGTCTCCTAAAAATTACGTTCCTATAGACCGAAACTGCAATCCCGATTACGTTTTGATACAGGACATATTTGCCACCCGATTACGTTTTGTGTTAACGTAATGATCATATGTTCACAGTTAACGTAAATGACAAGTCGCAAATACGTTGAT